>JARUPY010000374.1:0-161306 GCA_029817715.1 Melastoma dodecandrum
TTGTAAGAAGAAACAGTAATTTTTGGGGACAATGAATTTTACAATGAGGAATATTTCTCCTTGCCAGTTTAGAAAAAGTTTTGCAAGAAGTTGGTTTCAAAGCGGTGAGTTTGAAAACACATACTCCTAAATGTAAGTATTATTTATCGAAGGACTTCTTACAAAGTCAGGTCCAGCTAGACTATGACAATCTTTTTCAGGCTTTCTGTTTTTTATTACCCTCCACCGGTCGGTCGGTCGGAAAGTCAAATTGGCGGGACGTCAGCTTACTTGTGTCCCCTGGTGGATTAGAAGAAGCTTCCTAATTTGCAGGGGGGTTGCGTGTGGAGTAAAAACAGGGTCAAGCGTCCAACGGCGGATTTGAAAAACAAAGAAAACCAAATCAGAAAGTAGGGGAGAAGAAAAGGACAAAAAAAAAAAAAAGGCTTTTAGGAAAGGGAAGCCCATGTCGTGGTTACGACCAAACTACTCCCGAAAGAAACCCTCAACTTGACTTTCACTTGATTTTGGAATCTAGGAATTAGATGCCTCTGTCCATTTTATCCCCCGTTTTTCTTTTTTATTTTTCTGCAACTCCCGAACTTGTTGATTAGGTTTGTTTTTAGTCCGGTGATCTCTGGTTCCTGTAAAAAGTGAGAGGTGGAGGTTTCGTGTGTTGTTGAGATGGGGTGTGGCTTTGAGGATGGGCTACAATAGGGTTTCTCGACGGGGTGGCCACCCCCTTCATACGCTACAATTTGGTACAGCGGTCGTTTGATCATTCCTACGTTGCTAAAGTATGTGGTTTGCAACCCTTCTGGATCGCTGCCGTCCAACTTCTTTCCCCGTCTCGGGATGCCGTGAGTTTTTGCTCCTGCCTTTTTCTTGCATGGTTTTTGGAGCTGTCGCCGTTTCGTTGTCTTGGAATTTATTAAAACTGCTATGGCTCTGGGGGACTCGGGACTGTGATCTTGCGGATTAACGCGAGTTTTGGGAATTGAAGAATGAGTCGGAGCATGTGTGTATGTGAACTTCGGGTAGATGAAATACCTGAGTTTATGATGGAGGTCGTGCCTGCAAGCTCACCATCTACCAGGTTAGCGTGATTACATGGCATTCTGGTTTCCTTTTAATGTCCATTGAGTTACTGATGTCACTGAACATTCTCTAATTGCTTGTCAAGGATGCGGCCCGGGAATCTCTATAGCCCGAACATGGTAAGGAACCTAGCCTCGACCCTTGCATGGGTATTTTGAAATCCGGTAATAACAAGCCAGTTAGGTTTAACAGAGACGGCATATGGTTGTGTTGTGTCCAGATTACGCCTCACAGGGTTCCAGTTGTTTCGCGTGATCTCCCGCATTACAGGGCTATGGTGAAGTTATTGAAACTAAACTTGCTGTTTTCTCAATTTTATCCTGGACAAACATCCTGGCTTTTTTTTGCAACTAATAATTTCCCAGCGCGGGCATTGTTTGTTATTCTAACTCGGAATGTCCAATTAAATCCTTCAGTGGCCTGGACCACAAGGGTGTCCCCTTGGAGACAAATATATATGACATTTTATCATGTTAGCATATGTTCTGATTTTAGAAGGGTCGGGACAGTTTTTTGAGGCCAATCTCTGGCTTTATTTTTTCTTTTTCTCGGTGAAACATATTGTATCATAATCGGGTGGCCATCTTTCTCATAAACTTTCAATGATAATTGAAGGCCCTGAGTTATTCCTTGCCAGTGAGTGAGTCAACAGATATTGTCCATAATTGCTTTGATAGAAGTAATGAATAAACTTAATAGAATGGTGAGCTCTAGTTTTTTTTTGAAGATGGTATTATTTTAGAGCCATCATGGGTTTCTTATTCAGTGTAACTTAATTCCTTTCCAGATTTATTCTCCTCACTATGGATTCTCTCCTCCACCTAGATGGGTTTAATTTTGTACATGGATTACTTTTGTTTCTATAACAGGTAAAAAATATTGACTGGTCAAATATTTATTTCGTAAATAAATTATAATGCCTTGATTAGTTTTTTTTCCCTTGTATGTGTTATTTGCGTTTACTTTTATATTGGCCACCTTGTTTCTCCTGCTGCCGACCTCTCCTTAGCTTAGCTTCAAGAAGGCTTAAAAAAAAAAAACTTGAGTATTTTGTCCTTCACATTCTTAAGACTGTAAAGTTTTTGTTTTTCTGAGATTTGGCTGTCCATTGTAATGATATGCCAAGAGTCTGTTCTAATTCATGGAGTTGGTGTGTGAAATTTTTTACGTTTGGTGTTAATCAATTTTCTTTCACCTGGGTATGTCACTAGTTAGCAGGAGAGGCTTGTCCTGTTGGGTATATTTTCCATCCTCCTCTGTTTCATAGACTATGCCTAACCGACCTTAAAAAAAATTTTACGTGATTCAAATTTTTAATGTAGGGAAAATTATCTGTGTCTGGTTACTTGGCCCTGATTTTACGTAGTTAAAATCCTATTGCCGACATTAGATGCCGTTTGATGGAGGAAAACAAGCACGTCGAAAAACGAATTCTTCTAGGCCCTCACGGAGAGCATATTCGATCAAATGGTACTTGATGTTCCATGAATGAGGTAGCGTAATGCCTTGGACACACCTGCCATCTTAGAATAATTCCCTCACTAATTTTTTTTTCCTTACCAATGTTTTAACAGGGTGCTGACGCCCTAGCTTTGTGCGGTATGCTCCTGTCCTATTTTTTCCTTAACATCATAAATATTTTTTATTGTTAGCAGTAATATTAATGTCGTCATTCCCTCCTTTTTAGTTTGAAAAACCACCCCGCTATGCTTTTTCAATGCGACTGCAACTGTGGGTGGAAGATATGTCCTTTTGGTTCTGGTCATTTCAGCAGTTCCTTTTCTATTGTGCCTACATGGAGATGCAGTAAGTTCCTCATCATTTTTTATAGAGCCCTTGCTAAAGTCTTTTCTCATACTCGCGATGGTGCATAACGTACATCCCTTAGAGAATTGGATAGAGTAAACGTAACTTGCTTTCCTCTGCATCGTAATACTGCTACTTCACAAATACACTTATACTTCCTGTGTATAAATGGGCCCCACTGAGGTTTTTTATTTCCCCCCTTTTCCCCCCCCAAATGGGGGCTGATATAACTTGGGCCATTTTTTCACAGGCTTTTGTTGGTATGTCTACTAGTACTCATTCTTCTTATCCTGGGAAATGAATTCCTGGATTTTTGTCTTCCATCTAATTTCCTATTTTCACCTCTCCCCCATTTAGGTTCGGAGATGTGGTGGGCCCAGCCCATCTTGGAAATGGCTATTCCTATCTTTAGATGGGTGCCCTTCATCAGTGGTGAATATTCCCTATTGGCTCAGTGTGCTTTTAGTTAATTGAATTTTTTGGATTGAAGATTCCAACTTGGGTTTAATATAATCACACTAATTGTCCCACATGCTCTGCATATTCCATAGAAAGTAGAACAGCCTTCATGGATACTCCGAGAAAGTTTGTGATGCGCTTCAGTTAGCACCTTTAGTTTACAGATTTGGCTTGACCAAGTATTGAGCTGCATGTTTTGGACCCTGATTAGTGTTAGCTTCTCCTTTCTAGTTTCCAAGATGACTGGTTCCAAGAGTTATTTCTTTTGTTTCATCCTAATGTGACCTTTCTTTTTTAAACTTGTCCTGTGGCCTCTTTTCCTTGCCCTGTAGTATTTGTATATTTAAATGACACTTTTGCATGTCTAACTCTGTTTTCTCTCCATTTAATGCTCCAGAAATTCCTATGTTCAAATATGTCCGTGTTCATTATGATAGCTGCTGGTGTGATACCAACCGTCTCATTTAAGTGAGTGTATTCTCTCTTTCCATTTTGTGGACTATTTACCCGGACAACTTGAAGGGAAAAAAGATTTCAAGAATATCTTTTTCATAATTCTCACTCTATTGTTATAGTTTTCATTGCCTATTTAATGGTTACCCTCCTTCAGTACTATGATATGTCAAAGCTGCATTGAGTGTTACTTGATTTTATTTGTGTTTTTATCTTTGCAGTGTCCAGAATGTTTATAAAGTAGTTCAATCCAGAAAAGGAAATATGCTACTGGCATTAGCAATGGTATTCTCCTGCCCTTTGCAGTTTTAATTTGTTTAGTTTGCTCAAGCATTGATGTAATAATGTACTGAACAGCCCTATCTTTTTTGCTGACTATGTTTTTAGTTTTTCCCTCACCCTGCTTAGCTTTATCCCTTCGCTATTCTCCTTGGAGGAGTCCTGGCATGGTATGTGTTTAATTTTTTGTGCTTTCTTGTTCCAAAGGCGGATGTCTATCTGCAGTGTGATTGCATCATATAATGCAGGGATTATTTGTCTCCATCTGATATCATGGGGAATTATCCCCATCTCCTTGTAATTGGTACTGGATTGGCATTTGGATTTATGGTGGTAAGAATTATATCCACATTATCATTAGAATTCGTTCTATATCACCGCGGCCTTCCTCTTCTACAATATTTTGCTCTTATTGGATGAACCACTGTTTTTTCGCGATCAGTAATATGTACTTGAATTGGTGATTCAAAGTTTTGGGAATTCTTCATTTTCTTTACTTTTCTTCTTGGTTAATGAGCTTCTTTTATTTGGCCTCTTTAAAAACTATGGTCGACATCTTAACGTACTTGAAACCATGAATTGTAAACTTAACTAAAATACTCAGATTCTGAAGCTTCGCACTAGGATTGTAGCCGTAGATGAAAATGTTTGTTTTTATTTGTTCTCGTGTTCCTCATGTTGGCTTAGTCGTCCAATGTCAATGTTGAACTCCATTTGCAGGGAAGGATGATTTTGGCCCACTTATGTGACGAACCCAAGGGTCTGAAAACACATATGTGCATGGTATGGGGCACTTCTATCTTCTTGAACGTGCCCATGTCTATCATTTTGGTTGCATTTTTCTTTTTCTTTTTCCCAATGGATTTGGTTATTGCTGTCAGATTTGAAGGACTATGTTTCTCTTTCTCACTGTTTACCTTTAAATATTATTTATTTGATGTAGTTGACCTTTGTGTAAATGTGATGATGCTTTGTCGTTATAATGTGAGTAATGGAGATTCCTTGTTCTCTTGCCTGATGTTTTCACTGGAGAGCATAGAACATTTTCTTTGGTCATGTAAACAGAGAATGTGTATCCATAAAACATATTTTTTGTGTGGAACTTACATGATGTTGGCTCGTACAAGCTAATTGCTTTTCTACGCTGGGAGTTGCTTTTGTCAAGTATACACACTCTTTTATGCTTTAGCCGCTTTTTATATAAATAATAACAATTTGTTAGTTGTCTTTTGCGTGTGCAGTCACTGTTGTACCTTCCATTTGCCCTTGCTAATGTCCTCACAGCAAAACTTCTTGATGGGTATGTTGTTGGTTAAGTGTTTTTTGTCCACAAGTTATCCACTCCATTTCATGTCATTATCGATATCCCTCATTTGAATGTTGCATGATATTATGTTACAGAGTTCCATTGGTAGATGAAGCATGGGTTCTTTTGGGATACTGTTTATTTACAGGTATGTGTGTTGTAAATCTTGGACATGTCCCCCTTGGTCAGGAGCGAGCTAATTGTTTAGCAATATTTTAAACAAGTTTGTTGTTGCAGAAGTGTTGATCATGTTTTGGCGTGTTTTAATAAAGTTAAGATTGGGGCATTGCTGTAGGACTTCTGAATGCTGACTGGTCTCTTGTGGCCAAAATATTGTAATTGCTAACTTTTTTATCAAATGCTTCGCCCCTTATCTTCCTACCAAAGTAAATATATAACGTGTAATTAAAGATAAAAATGAAATCCCCATCATAAGATTGGATACTTATATTTTTAAACTTAATTATTTTTGGTGTTTAATTTTTAAAGAGTTTACCATATGGTGCTCATTGCTTTTGGTAATCTGAGCTACTAATTAGTATGTTGCTCAATTATTTCCCACATTAAATGAGAAAAATTTTTTGTATTGGCTGGTGGATGCTTTACCGATCTTTTTTTTTTGATAAATTTTACCGATCTTTAGAAGTTGGGGGTAATGCTATACCCTATTTTGGTGGCATGATATAGATACCTTGATCATCTATTTGTGCTGCAGCTGGTTTATATTTGCACTTTGCTACATCCGTTATCCATGAAATCACAGCGGCACTAGGGATAAGTTGCTTCAGGTAACGTTGTCATATGCTCAATGCCTAGTCCTGCTCTGTATATCGTTTATCTTTATTTTCCTTCCCCATCCGGCTTGGAGGGTGAATACAAAAAATATGGCCTTTGGCTTCTTCTTCTTCTTCTTCTAGAAGAAGCTACGATCAACTTGGCTGGGCTTCTTGTCTTAGTAAAGTGAACCGGCTATGTAGTTGTGCTTATAGAGTGTTACCATGCACTCCCCTAGCTTTCGTTGAGTTGGTAACTAAACATAAGTTTTGGTGGATGATCATATTGCCGTCGTGATTTGCAGGATAACAAGGAAGGAAGCTTAGGTCTTTACGGAGCCTGCTGGCTTTTCATGGTAAACACCTTTTCATCCCCCCCCCCCCCAAAAAAAAAAAAGAATCTAATTGTTTTGCATTCTTTTTGCATCCTTCGACGTCTGAACCAAGATTCTCTAGCGAATTGAATATTTTCTTCTCTTGAAACCTTATACAGCCTGTGGAAATAGGTATAATGTTGTGTAACTTGATGGAAGTGGATCAGAGTTTTGATACTGTGGTGGCCGCCCGGAGGTGGTTTGAGCGAAGTGAGTCAAACAATTAGGTCCAGTTTCTGTCGAGGGAGACATATCCCCCTGGAGTGTTAATACTTCGGTTATATATGTGCACCTCATTAAATTATGCCATGAAGTTTCTGCTTCCACATTTGTATTAGAGCCAAATTGATGCATTGCCATTCCGCTCATGCTTTACAAACCATTTAGCTTTGGAGGGGCGTTAATCTTGCCCGTGTATTTCCAAAAAAATATCATTGCCGCGCAAGCAGGAAAATATGAAATTACAACATGATTTATGTTTCCGCCAAAATGATAAGAGTTAACCTGGCTGCCGGTGACTATTCTTATGGCTTCTAGATTGTTGTGTGGTTTCTGATTCATGGGCATATGCATTGTCCTCCATATGGCCCTGATCCTGTGCGGCTGCTCGTTCTGTTATATGATTCATGGCTTCTCTGTTACAAGGACTTCTCTAACCATGTGGGGAGTTTCAGAGAGGCTTTCATCCCGAGTCTCGAAAGGATTATCGAGTACAACAGGTGCAGCAGGAAGACGAGGAAAACTGAGTTCAGCAGCAGCTGTTTTCAATTACAAAAGAAGTGAACAAGCCTTGTGAGAAAATGGAAAGTGTAAAAGCGTGAAATTGACTTCATTACCACAAATCCAAATATCGCATATATAACACTCATTGGCAGAATGGAATTGACTCCTAATGAGGCAAACAGATGCGCGAGCAATGCATGAAGGTTAATCGTGATCTGCAAGCAAAAAGATAGTTTCATCATCACAAACATGAATATCAAGCAAATGACTCAAATTTGATGTCCAGAGTGGATTACCAAGTCCAGAATATTTTCTCGAATTAGGAACGAGGATATCAGGACATACCCGATCGCACACAGTGCACGGACCTGCAAACACAGAAGAAAGTGACAGTACTTGGAAGGATCACCATGCTGAACACGTTAGATGGGCGAGAATTGAGAAAATGACTAGGAGATATATACAAGTGTGCAGACGGAGATTGAAACGCTCCAGCTAGCACCTAACCTACAGGAAGGCGGGAACGCTCCTTGTTAGTAAAGGTGGAACAGATTATCTAAATTATGTCTGAAACGTCAAACAAGGGGAACAAAATTTATCACAAGGAATAAGGAATCGATGATTACAGCACTGCAAAAGTAACACTAGAAGGCACCCAAATGCATTCTGGGTACAGCACACACATAGGCTACAGTCTACATGGCTCCTTGCTGAACATGATAAAGAAAAAGAGCGTTGGGGCAATCACAAAAGGTAGAAGCCACTGCTTTGTCTTAAACCTTAGTAATGATTGAAGACTTTATGTTTTTTCTCTTGCTCTACACCCTCTGAAATAAATAACTAGATCTCATTGCGATAGAAAAGTTCCAAGATACATAAGCTTTTTTAGATGGTTTGGAGAAGTAATCAGTAGTGCATACAGAAAAGGATGTGGGATTCAGTCCTCAAGCAAAATATGCTCAATTTACTAATTGTAAAACAAGACAACATCAGGAACATAAAGAGCTCAGAATGCATACCTCCACAAAGTGCCCATGGAAAAACCAAGAACGCCATGCATAAGCTGCAAAAAGATCCTCCATCAGTACTATAGGTTATTCTAAATATGAAGCAAGCCGGTAACTCGAGAGATCCAAAGAACTATTTAGTTACTACTGCTAATATAGAAGATCTAGTAGACGGGTTTTAAGTTTATGGAGAAGATACAAATAATTTAACTAATATCAGATCCTTTTGTTAGAAGTATGTATTTGTATGCACAGCGCTAAAGCAAATAAGTGAGAACCAGAATCTTCAGCATCTAGAAACAAATTCAAAGGAAAATCCATCCGTTATAATTTTCTGATTCAACGGTTGGCTAACCAGATAAGTCAGTGCTTTCAAAGGACCAGAGAGGACAAGTAATAAAACGGCCGTAGCGACCTGCAAACACGCAAGTCCGGATCAATGCACGCCCAACCAAATGCAGGCAGTCATGAATCACCGAGGAAAATAAACCGAAATGTTAGAAATAGCGCAACGAAAACAAAAACAGTTCCAGATACCCACCATGGTTTTCCTCCCGGCAGGAATGCCCCATCTCATGGATGAAATAACTATCGGCAATCCAAAGAAACACCCAAAGTAATTCTGACAAACAACAACAACGAAATCTCCCAGTCAACACGGATTCGATAGAATAACTAAGCGACAACAAAGCCAAAACCTGACCTCTATGTTAAGAGAATTGCTGAGGAAGTAGACCAGCCCAGAAAGAGCGGCGAACATGGAGCACTCCACCAATCTGAGGGTGCTCCGGTAAACTTCCCCTCCGACCGACAAGTCCTCCTCTTCCTCCTCAACCCCATCATCAAATTCCACCGCGAAACCGTCCAAGATCCCACCTTTCTCACTGCCCACAATCCCCGAGCCAACCCTCGCGATACCCACGTCCTTAAATTTCAGCTCGTGGGCCGGATAAGACGGGTAGGGCAAGTTGGGTTTGTTTGCAGGGGGGAACTCTACCCGGGAGATGTGGCGGGAAGTGGGCGGTACGACGCTGCTGCTGGGTGCTCCCACTTTCAGGAGCATCACTGCTGCTCATCGATCGGACAACAAGTGCAAGTACGAGGAAATAGCGTTTACAGGATACAATTTATCGAGCTTGTTAGGCTGTAGTTTAAAAATTAGAATAAAAAATGTTAATAGCGACTTAAAATTTGTTTGGAAAAGAGTTAAAATTTTTCTGGGAAAAAATTCTCAAAAATAGAGGCGATTTGAATAATTAGTTCCAAAATACGAAATCTTTTGTAAATGGAACTTTTTATCTTTAACGGTGATTTTTTGACTTATTTAAATAACTTTTAAACCGTGTCTTAAACGAAAAATTATTTCTTAGAATAATGTTATTGTGTAACAAAAGTATGCAATTTATCTAGTAGGAATTTGAGAGCTTTACGCAACTTAGTATTCATTTGTTAAAAAATTAATCAAATATGGTCACATTTAAAATTCTCAATTTATAATACGTTTAGAATTGCGTTTTTTAGTTTAATAGAAATACTTTGTTCTGAACACTAATAATTCTAAAATTTTATATGTTTTATAAAATCGTGATTTTAAATTAAAATTTAGAAAAACACGAAAAGGTCCCTTTTTTATTTTCACGATTCATTTTTGTAAAAGTTAAAAAAAAAATTAACTTGATTTATAAGTGCCTTCTGAATGAGAGTCGTGGTCATGAACATGACGATAAATTAAAAATTTCTTATTGGTTAAATTTTTTTCAAAAGCTAACTCTAATAAAATACAATCATCCAGGAATGAATCAGTTCGTTAATTGAGTACATCCATGAATTAAGAATTTATCAAATTACAGTCAAAATTTTCAAACTAAACCCTATCGGGAATTGTGGGATTGATAAGAATTTTGAGGTCGTAAAAGAAGTTGGACCCGTAAACTCGGATGGGGACATGCAATTTGGGCTTTCTGGATTTTTTGCCCCCGTGCAAAATATCACTTTTTGAACCGGTGAATGAGGATTCCCCCCGTTCAAGAACCTTTTCTGGAATCTGAATCCTCCTCCATCCATGTCTATCTACTTCTCAAGGTTGAATCTTGAGGCGCATTGATAGGTTTGGGTCTAAGACATGCATGCAAAATATGAGATTCAATGCCCAACAAAACGTGATCTTTCATCTCTTCTTCCCATATTCGGACATCATCGCAACTGGACTTTGCAGCGGTTGTCGAGATTGAGGTTTAGATTGATGATGCCTGAAAGCCCATCTCCATCCCATGAAGGTCCTGTTGCTTCCCTCCTCCGTCTTCTTCATCCCGTACTTCTTGTCCCTCGCAGTAACCCTGCACGATCCGCTTCGGAGCTCGCTCCCCTCCCCAGCGAGTCCCTTTGCCAGCCTTGAACTATATCCCGTAGCCTTTGTGCTGCTTTCATCCAACTTAGACTCAGAGGCCGAGAAGAACCTCAGGTCAATGAAGTTTCCCTCGTCTGTGCAACCAAAGTAATCGCTCTCCTTCAGCGAGAACACCCTCCTGTTGAGCCTCGTGCCATCCGGGTTCCCCATCTCGAATGCCCCCTCGATGCCAGCGCTCTTCCTAGCATCGGCCTCGCTGAAGCAGCTCTTCCTCATCTCAGTATCACTGAACCCGCTCCTCCGCATCTCTGCCTCACTGTAACAGCTCTTCCTGTCCGGATCGGTTGCCCCCGGGTTCCCATTCATGCTCGAAGTCCAACCCCCAGAAGGATTCCAATTGTCGTTTCCTCGGAAGTGGCAGAGGGATCTCGACCTGGGCACTGGCATCCCATTGAGCACCCACATCTCACTTTTCGAACAAAGAGTGCTCTGCCCCGGATCTTCTCCAGGGCATTTTCCCGGCCCTCTTCTTCCTCCGGAACAGATTCCTGATCCTCCAAATGCCACTTCGCCTGCTCTCAACGCAACTACTGCTGCTCCTCCTAAGGATAACCACATCCTCCGACTTATCCGCAGCCAGGAGCGACCTCGTGAGCCCACTCCCGATGCTTGCCGTCTCCTGCTTCTCATTTTCCAGCAGGAAAGATATCCTGCCGACGCTGCCGGCATCATAGGTGCAGGAGTTCCTGTTGGACGAGTGATCGTCGGAGCAGGAGCAAGAGGAGAGCCGCTGCTCTCCGCATTCTGAGCAGACAAGGGTCAGGAGCCGATCCTTGAGGCAGTAGGCGCAGACCCCGATGTTGGAGGCACGCGGGTGCGCCAAGCAGGGGATCTCGGGAACAGAGAAGGCGTCGAAGCCGTCTCCCAGCGCCGGGGCAACTCCCTTCCCCTTCTTCTCCTTCATCTGCAGGAGTAGTAGAACCAGAACTGATAAACGTGAAACTTCCCGAATGAAGAAATGAAAGAAGGTGAAGTTCTGAAGTGGGGTTGGGAAGGAAAGTGAGAACAGGGTGATGAAAAAAAAGAAGAGGACGAGGCTGACAGAACGACTGACTGAACTGACACAGAGAGAGAGGGAGAGAGAGAGAGAGAGAGAGGCGTTAGGTCTACGTTACATCCGCTGGGTGGATTTGATTATGAGACAGGACTTTGGATTGATCTTAGAAGAGCGTGGCGGTGAATACGGTCACTTCTGTTCTCCATCATCGTCATTCCCCTACTCTGTTTCGATGTAACATGAGAGATTAAGGTGGTAAGAGAATGGTGAAACGTGAAAGTAAAACTGGGACAACTGATAATGATGATCGGGTGAGAGGGGGGCGGTTTGAAAGTGCGTGTGTTCTCTAGTCTGTCTGTCTGTCCCTCCTCAATTTGTCAAATTTCACTTTTGTCACTCAGTCAAGCAGGCAGGCAGGAATCGCTGTTCCTCGCCTTATTTTTTTTCTTCCGAAACTGTCCGCATCATCATCAGAAAGAAAAGCCGTGGGAAGTGAGGAAACAAAAGCACGCACGCAGTTAACCCCGTCCGGAATGCCCTGTCACGCCATGCGAGCGTGCGTGCTGCGTATGTACTCAACAGAACCAGAGAATGGTCCCCGGTTTGGTATCTGTCCGAAAGGAGAATGAATGAATGAATGGTGCTTGCTTTAGTTTGTTCCCATTGTTGGGATCCGGGGGAATAACCCAATCATGGCATCGTAATTATTATTTCGGGACATGCTAAGAGCTATCTATTGTCTCTCCCTCCTCCTATATGTCTTTAAATGATTATGTCCCCCACCCCACCCACCCACTAATCCTTGTTATTATACTTTTTTGTTTTTACTCGTATTAATGAACCTCGAATGCCGATTCCCCCATCATTCTTTCTTTCTTTTCTTTTCCTTTTTTTTTTAAACTCTTATTCCTCTGTTCACCGTCGTGCGTGATGAACGTTGTATAAGTCAATGATCGTTGCTTAATGAAAATCCGTTCTTTTCGTATCAAACAGTGAAGGTTTGGACATTGACATGATCTGACCCGCCTTCAAACTTTTAAAAAAAAAAAAATGTAAAGAAAACTCATTGCAATAATAACGTATCCGACCTTATGGAGTATTTGTGGCCGAACAGCTTTTGAATTTCTTGTCCTCAGTCTCCGAATAGTCGAGTTCGCGGAAAAAAAAAAATCAAAGTTTTGACTTGACTTGCACAACTCCTACACTGTTCGCTAAAATTTCTTCTTCTTCTTCTTCTTCTTCTTCTATTATTGGAATCAGTGGGATAATAGCAGGTTTGTCATAGTTCATATTCCGGGCCATAAGTCATATGTATCAGGCCCAATAACCGACGTGGCCCATTAATCAGACCCGGCCCAATTACGAGTCACCCCCCCCCCCCCCCCCCCCCCCCCCCCCCCCCCCCCCCCCCCCCCCTCTTCAACTCACCGTTGCTTGCGACAGGCACTCGACGGGACTAAGTCTTATTTATCCTCCCAACGTATTTCCCGATTTCGCATCAAACCAAGTACGATCAGTCCTTTTTTTTTTACGGGAATACAACGACCGTGAGCAAGAAGATGACAAATCACCGATGTTAGTACTCATAATAATAATACAATGAACAACGACTACACTTGTCCTTCGCTCTCTTCCTCTCCTTCCTCGCTGTACGCTTTTCCCTGTTGAATAGGGAGTTGGAGGATCCCAAGCGACAGACAAACCAGTCCCACATGTTCATCCATTCCACTCCATAATGAAATGGTGTGAGCTTGCAGGATGTCAGGAGATGAAATGGTCAAAGAACTTGCACATCCCATTTCACGATGTCCATTGATGGGGATTACTTACCGTGATTAGGTTATGATGAAAATGATGCCCTACAACTAGTTGGTGCAGGCTCCATCTACTTCCATTACCAGCACACTTCAGCAATTCACTCCTTTTTGCTGCAAGCATGTACTAAAAGTATAGAGACAGAGAGATCCTCCCTCCTACTCAATTGATGGCAATTCCTCAGCTGGAATTGCATACGATTGGGCAATCCCATCTGGCAGGTACCCGTCACTTGAAGCGTATAGCCCTCCTTCCCAGTTACCTCAGCACTAATGTGATTAGATCTCTAAGAACTGCTATATATACATTACCACAGTTTTGAGAGAAAAGGTTCCATCTTCCAATAATAGATGGCATCGATACAATGGCTATGTCTGGTGGCTTCTCTTATTTGTCTTCCAGGGAAAATGTCTGCACAATCACCCGCTGCCTCGCCTTCTAGTTTGCCATTACCACCGCCTTCGACTGTCACGCCAGCTGCTGCAGTGCAGCCACCAGCAACCTCGTCCGTGATTCCGCCTACATCTGCAAATTCTCCAATCACTAGTCCGATAAAATCTCCAACTCCGAAAGCTTCTTCGCCCGCATCTACTCCTACAGCTCTTCGCCCGCATCTACTCCTACGGCTTCTTCGCCCGCATCTACTCCTACAGCTTCTTCGCCTGCATTGACTCCAACAGCTTCACCTGTATCAACTCCAGCTTTCTCCCCTTCAAAATCACCGGTGACTTCAGCACCACCACTGACACCACCCCAGACATCACCCTCACCTGCATTTCTGCCCCCAGTTCAACCCCCTGCACCAATAACACCACCACCTGTACCTTCACCGCTAGTGGCACCACCTGCACCACCACCAGCACCTGTTAGCGAACCAACACCTGCACCAGTTTCAGCACCATCTATTGCACCTGAACCTCCCAAGCACAAGAAGAAAAGGAGGCATGGACATAAGAGGCATCATGCAGCACATGCACCTGTACCCACAGCATCAAGTCCACCATCGCCACCTGTTGCAGCGTCCGTGACGACGGATGATACTGCACCAGCACCTTCATCAGTATCACATTAATAAAGCTTTAATGCTGTTATTATATTTTCCAGCTTTTCAGGGGAATAAAGTTTGATGACCGCGAGTTGTTTTCTTTACAGAGTAGTGCACATTGGCCAGGATTGTCAGGACGGGGGGCAGATATTGGATTAACCACAGCCATGGTGCTTGCAGCTGTGAGCTTTGCTTTGTAGCTGCAACCAACCCAGCCAAGCATTTTAATTTCCATTATGCTGAATGCGAGCTCATCAGACAACTGGGTATGGGAAAATGACGAAGAATGAAGAACCAATCCATTTTGTATCATTAGCAGAGGTGGCATACATTGGATTACATTCTTTTACACGAGATCCAGAATATTTATACATCTTGTCTATTGATCAATATTTTTCGCGTCATTGTCGTCCTCTCGCAAGTCATACTCCACTACCAGGCCGAGATTGTCCACTAATTTGTGATATTGCTGACAACCAGCACACTAAACATGAAAAAATGAATTATGTCAGTGAAAATGATGTTCGAAAAAAGTATGTCTTAATAGCATACCCTAAATAAAAACCAAAAGATTAAGAAAAAGAAATGTCACTAAATTTGCCACAATCAAACAAACAACAATCATGCATTCATGTCTCAAATATTTGAGACGGAAAGTTACATGAAAAGAGAAAATCTTAAAGAGGCCATGCACTCTTAACAGTGATTTTCCTTTAAAATTATAGTAATTCTACATGAACTTGGTAATTGATAGAACTAAAGGCTTGCACAATCTATTTGTTACTGGAGATAAATCAGAAAACTGGATGGAATCTAATTATGTAAAAGATCGCCATTCAAACAAGAAATAAGAGGAAGCAGCTTTCACATTCCAGAAATGACATTTTGCTCGAGCAATTATACATATAAAAATTCCCGTATCCAAGATCAATAGACACTTTTGAAAATGTTAAAATTGTTGCAGATTAGAATTTCAATAATGGTGAAGCTAAGGACACAAGTGAATGCATCAATAGGTTAACTTTCTGACAGTTAATAAAGAATAAAGAGGATCCAAGATAACATACTTGCACATATACGAGTCCCCGCGCTAATGCCAACTTATTCACTAGCCTGTTGGTCCTTACGCCACATTCATTACAAGTAAATTGGACTAGCAAACTTCTTCTAGGAAGGTTTAAGTTAATAGAAGGACTCTGCAAACAAAAGAAGAACATGAATAATTCAGAAAATGACAGCGTTCAGCCACTTAGCAACAGTAAAACAAGAACCAATTTGTTAGTGGCAGTGGTTTTAGTGCCTCTCCAGCCATAATTCACGATATGAACAACTAAGATGCAGCAGAAAAGTACTCCAAAGAAAGAAGATATATGCTCAGGCAAGGCCATGTACAATCAAGAAAGATAGCTATACAGTGGAACATAACACAATGAAATGACAGGCACGTAACATACACATTCTTAATGATTCAAAAAGATGGCATGATAGGCTGCAAAGTTCACATTAACACCACACTGGCTCAATAAGGATTTTACACAAATTATTGACATTCAAACAAGCTAATCAGAAGCTAATTGGGCAGCCTAGCAACATTGGGGAGAGGAGACCCTGTCAAAATGTGGAGTTCGTGTAGAAGGAAAATTCCCCTGACAGACACATTCCTTTCGACTGTCATTTATTCTCTGGGGATTCATATTGCATTCAGAAATCCGTGGTGTATGTTCGCAACAAGTGTGAAAAGAGGCATTCATGGTCAAACATAACAGGTTTATCCACACACAAAATTGCGAAAAACAAAAATTAGCAAAGATTCACAACCGAAAGCTCGATTAAATTCCTTACAAACGGACACAAAACAGATCAAGTGCTGTCATCAAAACCGTCACTGTCCCTCCAGCGGAACCCTACCTTGCTCGAGTTAACACATCCATCTTCCGGATTGCTCCCAGGACTGTCATCCAACGTGGAATCGAGTAGACAAACACGACACGATCCCCTCCGAGGAACCACCGGACGCGAAATGCTCAACCTAAGGGGCACGACCAAAAGGGCGCGGGTTTAATCCTTTAAACTAGGAAAGATAATAAAAATTCAAACTTGGGCACCCACATATACAAGAAACCGAAATCCAACCCAAGACCCAGTGAGGAAAAAAGATAGCAGAGACGAATTATACGAGAAACCAGAGCTTTTCGTGCAACCCCGAATTACACCTGGTGCGGCGAGCCGGAGTTGCCCTAAGGAGTGACGCACGGGTTACGGCGAAGGATGACGGCGGCGCTCTGCGCGGCCGAGAGATGGAAGGGCAGGTAACAACGGTGCGGTGGTCGCCGGAGGTTGTTGAGGCAACGGCCATTGTCCGAATCAAACAGAAGTGCGCGGCGTCTGTGTTTGTTTCTTATCCGGGGGAAATGAAGATCCCGGAGTTTCCAAAAACATTCGCTAGGTTTTAAATTTACGTACAGGTGTGAAATTTTAAAACTCCTCTTTAAATGTTTAAAGAAAAAAGGAGTATTTTAAAAATAACTCTTTGAATAATTTAAAAGTTCTTTTTAAAAGGCAAAAATTAATTTTATTTTAATGGATAGCGCTATTGTATAACTTTAAATTCTTTCAAAAAGTAGGAGAAAGTCTAACGTTTATAAATGACTGACGCATTTTGAAAACACACCCTTTCTTTTAGCTTAAAGATGATTTAAAACTCGTTTCTTAATAAAATTAGCCAGCGATAATAAAAAATTAATTTTTAAAACATTGACCGTATTTTACGAATTATTTTTAAAACTAACTGTGCACCGCCACAATCTCAATCTTTTTTTTTCCCTCACGTGCTATTTATTGCGTATTCTTGAAATTTTCTGCTTGAATTGAAATTAGATGTGATGATTATTTGATTTATTTATTTTTAGTCCTTCATTCTTTTGAAGAAAAAATGATTCGCTAATTAGCAATATTGCCCAAATTACAAATGACTTACGTCTCCATCTCCAACTCAACTCCATCCCTTTGTTGCCTGTCCGAAACGACTGCCGGAGCCGGCCTATGTTGACGGGGGGGGATCAGGGGACCAGTCAGTTGTCCACTTTGATGGAAGGGAAGAGGCACTTTCTTAACTGCCTTTTGAAGTGGCTTGCAGTATTGAGATGATCATTCTCCAATCCGACGACATAAAAACATGTCATATAAGTCATTTTGGTATTGTGCCGTGAATTCCATGTTCTGACACAAGATTCTTGTCATTTTTACCTGAAGAAATTCCATATTCCTCACCTGGAGGGCGGCTAAGAATACCCTCATCACTATGTAATCAACATCTTTGAATCCGCCGCCAAGTTCAGTCCATGAATTGTGGCTTTATTTCACCAATGTTTTTTTTTTTTCTTATAATTTTATTTGTCCTATCATTTTAACAATCTTCCTTTCTTAAAAAAAAAATAAAAATAAAAAGCAACGAGAGTTCCGTCGAGGATGTTCGTAAAGCCAACTGCATCATTTTTCGTACCCAGAATCTTGTAACCCACCTGATCCGGGTAAATCATGCCCATTAGGCTCTTTAAATTCGAACCTAGGCCACCAGCGACAGCGAACCGACAAATTCCATCTTATACCACTTGAATAATTAATAAGGAATTTCCAAATTCATCACCAACTCCCTCTTCCGACTTAGGTTCATGTGCGATGTACCCGTGACCCTGCATTCTATAATATTAATTGACGTGTTCTTTGGTTCCCTTTTTGACTTGGAGGACTGACTTCGATGCTATTCGTCGTCGCACCGACGTGTTCAAACGGGTGAACCCACGTTATAACACACGCCCTCAACTCAAGTGTGGCTTATTCATTTGAAGTTAATCCCAGACGATGTCTACCCTCAACTCCATCTCTCTCCTGATCATTCTCGGGGTCGTCCTTTCGGGCACGGGATTTTTTGTCCCCCCTACTGCACGTGCGGCCCAGCTTCTCGCTGAGGTTACTGCTCCGCCGCCAGGTACGTATGATCGTGCGCCTGCTCCGCTGCCTGGTGCGTACAATCGTGCACCTGCTCCCTGTCGCTCACCATAACGCATACTCGGCTTTCCAGATTCTTGGCGAGTTATATGTACTCATGGTTCCTCTTGTTGAACAGGTGATGAGCGTTCCAAGATCGGGGTGAGTCCCAGTACACCGAGACAGGCCGGTTCGTGGTCAGGCGGGAGCACTCCGCAGGGGGAACTGTTGGTTCCTCCACCTTCCTCGGTCACCAGAATAGGATTTCAGTCCAGGAATGTCACCTCAAGCATGACATCCTCCACGACTGTCAACTCAAATGGAACAACCTCCACGACTGTCTCCTCAAATGTAACAGTCACCGGCAGCGGCGGGGCACCTCCTCCTTGACAGATGGTGTTTCAAGCACACAACAAACTATCTTCCTCCAAAATTTCGGGGTATCTTCAGATTAGACCATTTCTCGAGATTTTGGGGGGGGGGGGGGGGGGGGGGGGTGTATGCAATAATACTTGAGCTTTGCATTTTTCATGACCATTGTTGGCTCTTCCAAATCAAAAACAGTGTCCTTTCACTTTCTTCGTTGATTTAATAAAGTAATATTGCATCAAAGATTGGGCCGGCTTCAGTCAGAAGAGGACCTCGCTGAGACGACTCCGGACTGACCACGTTCTCAAACAAGGTTGCTGGGATGGCAGGAATTGGGACCATGCAGCTCGGCTTGTATCCATAGTCTTGATCCTTCCCGAGTAACCGGTTCTGATATCATGTTAGAGCCTCCAGATCGATTTAACGGGTTCCACTCTAAAATCAATTGGCTATAAAGGGAGGATTATTCTTTAAGACTTATATATTAACTTGATAGCTCATGGGTTTTCGACGTGGTACCTGGATTTACACCCTTCAAACACTTCCCAAAGGCAACAATGCTTATAACTAACTAGTCGTCCCTATAAGTGTTCAAGAACCCGAGGCCTCTGTATAACTCGATGAGAGCTTGTCTGATCATTTTCTGCGAACGGTGAAAATCCATCCTTTTTAATAGTCGTCTTACTCCCTCTGGACACACATTTCCTAGACGTCGGCCGATTATGACGTGCCCCCCCAAGTTGTATCCAATTGCAGAAAGTGTCCATTATGGTCATTGTTAACTCCTTCCCCTTATGACCCGACGTGGATTCCAATTTGTCGCTACCCTTCTCCTTCTTTCTTGCTTTAAGCAAATCCAAAGAATTTTTCCTCATTCTCGGGCTTTCAGTTGTAATAACGAGATCAAGTGTCGTAGTTACATAATCCATCGTGCTAATGAGTGTTTTTTCTTTCAGTTTGCAATTGATTTATGCTTTGACGTGTTCTTTGGTCCACTTTTGGATGCTGCGGACTGACTTTTTTTATACTCGCGCGTTTTGTGTACAAACGCGTGAGCCCACACTATATCACACGCCCTCAAGTCAAGTGCTTTGCTCATAACTCAATCTAAGCTCTGCAAAGAAAGAAGGAAAACGATGAACTCCATCGCTCTGCTGATCATTCTCGTGGTCGTCCTTTCGGCCGCGGAATTCTTTATCCCCCCTACTGCACGTGCGGACCGGCTTCTCGCCGAGGTTCCTCCCCCGCCGCCTGGTACGTACATGACCGCGCACCTGCTCCTGTCGCTCACCATAACGCACACTCAGCTTTCCTGATTCTCGGCGAGTTATGTGTACTCATGGTTCCTCTTGTTGAACAGGTGATGGGCGTTCCAAGATTGGGGCGAGTCCCAGTACACCGAGACGGGACGGTTCATGGTCAGGCGGGAGCTCTCCGCAGGGGACCTTGTTGGTTCCTCCACCTTCCTCGGTCACCAAAATAGCATTTGCATCCACGACTGTCACCTCAAACGGAACAGCCAAAGGCAACGTCGGGGCACCTCCTCCTTGACAGACGGTGTTTCGAGCACACGACAGACTGTCTTCCGCCAAAATTTCTGGGGATCTTCTTCACATTAGACCATTTCTCGTGATTTGGGGATGTAACGACATAACTTTTCATGAATAAAAATGAGTAACTAAGATGTGCATGAACTAAGGATGAGTAAGCGGGGTTGACGCATGGGCTCGAATAGGAGTGTGCACGGGTAAGGTGGGACGACCAAGGGGTTTGGGATGCCCAAAATCGAAGGTTCTTGGATCGGCCCGGAGTGTGTATAGGGTGATAGAGGACGCGAAATAAGCTAAAGTGGGTATTGGATTTTTGAGATAGGTCGTAGTTCGAGTGGAATGGTGGTCGATGCGGGTCGGGGTCGTGGGCGACAGCCGCTAGCCCAGGGAGCGATGGCCGCCGATCCTGGCACGCCCAGCCACCCAACTATGAAGAGAGAGAAGCGCCCAGGCGCTGATCCGTGAAGAGAGCGAAACCCGCTCGCGGGCATCCCCGAAGGGGCGACAAGTAGGCATTCCCCCGCGGCCCGTGGGTGATGGAAGGGCGACAGACGCTGACCCTGGCACGCCCAGACCTCAAACGGTGAAGAAAGAGAAACCCGATCAGGGGGCCACCCTGGAGGGGCGACGGGAATGCACTCCCAAAGGCCCGAGGGGCGGCCGAGAGGCGACAGACACTGCCCTTGGCGCGCCCAGACCTGTGAAGAGAGAGAAATTCGATCACGGTTACCTTCGGGTGGGCGATGCGGGGTCGACGACTGGGCGATGGCCACCGACCCCGGGCACGCCTGAGGCGTCCCGGAGGGCAGCCTCGAGGGTTATTTCGGCCGAAAAATGGCCCGACCCGGAATTGAAATTAAGCACCTTGGGGGTCTTAAATGGGTCATTAGGAGGTGTTTAGTATGAATTAGATTTTTGAGATGACCTTTAGTTTGTAAGATAATCGTGGCCGAAGGTAGTAGCGGTGGGGGTCGTCACGGATTGAGCTGGGGTCGACGGCCGCTGACCCCATGGGCGATGGACATCGACCAGGGGACGCCCAGGGGGCGACCAACCATCGACCCCCGCTTTCCCGCGAGGGCGCCCAAGGCGCACATGAAGGAAATGCCCCGCGCCAAGGTGGAGGCTTAGGTGGCCCTGAAGCCCTCTCCACCACCGACCGAAGTGACGTGTAAGAGGGGGAGGCTCACGGATAAATAATAACCCTTGGATCGTGAGGGGAATAAGACAAGAAACACAATCCCCCACTCGAGGAAAAGTAAGAGTTGATTGTGATGATTAAAGTGGAGCTTGATTGTTGACTAAGAGGGGATGTGACACGATTAAATAATAATAAAAAGAACCCCCTTGGAGTAGAAGAGGTCGGGAACACCTCACCCTTGAGGGGGACACGAACACGGACACACACTCCCACGTGCACTTGGACGAAGGGGAGAAAAGGGAGGTACGGCGAGAGAAAGGGGGTGCGCCCAGGCCACACTATCCGCGGAGGAGGAAGGCGAAGTAGCCGGCATCGCGGATTCACGGGCGAGGAGAGCTCGGCGCCGCGCTAGCCAAAGGTTGAGGGCCGCGGGAAGGCAACCGTCGGGGACGGAGATCTTGCGGCGAAGGCAGGAGCTCGCCCGGTTTTGCGCGGAGGCGACGGGAAGGTATACCTCACGCCCTTGTTCGTTATTTACGTTGAGTTAAGATGACGGTCATGAGTGGGTGGCTAGATGAGTATGGAGCAGGCGAGGGGTGTGGCCAGGCCCCGGAGTTGAGGGATGCCGCCCCGAAGCTCGTTGTAAGCAAGTTGGTACAGTGTGGGTATAAGCGTCGAAAGACGGGACAAGTGGGGCGCAAGTGTTGTGTGCGACCCTTGTGAGTTTGTAACTCGGCCATGGGGCTAGAAATCGGTGGGAAAACAGGAAGGAAAAAGAGGAGCGTGGGGCCCGTTGAGGTCGCGCTCTAAGAGCGGAACCGCGAGACGTACGTCTCGGAACTAAGTCGGCCGTAAGGCTGGAATGCAGGACCCGAATGAGGTTGTAAGAGAGCCTTGAAGGCTAGTCTCGCGTGCCAAGGGAGGCACGGAACGCATGCTCGGGGGTGGTTGGGAGGTTGAGACCGTCGAGAGAAACATTTGGTCGAAACGAACACGAATGAAGCGGATGCTTCGGCCAACGTTGGGCGCCCGTGTAGAGCGCACTGGAGGGGTTAGGAAGCTCGACCCCTACCTCGTTGGAGGCTATGAGGACGGCCGGGACGGGCTGGAATAACCCCGCCAAGGGCGGGCTGTGGAAAGCCGACCGTGGAGCGGGTCGGATTGAGGTGTTAGGCGGTAAAGCGCCTAAGGGGCGACTTGTCCAAATTTGAGGAATTCTTCTCATGTGCTGCGTGTTTTGCTATGTCCTAATAAATGCGAATTCTTGCACAGGTCCTGAGCATCCGCATGAATGCACACCATGTAGGAGCTTAGTTACATGAGAGTTTTGGATTTGAAACCAATGTGTACTGTATGTAACAAACTCTTACGAGTATAAGTAAAGGAGATAAAATTTTTGAAAATTCGTCGAATCTGCGATCCTTTCAGGGGATGTATGCAATAATAATTGAGCTTTGGATTTTTCATAACCATTGTTGGCTCTTTCAAGTAAAAAACAGCCTGTCCTTTCAATTTCTTCTTTGATATAATAAAGTAATATTGAATCAAAGATTGGCCCGTTTTCAGTCAGAAGGGGATGTCGCTGAGACGGCTCCAGACTGACCACGTTCTCAAACAAGGATGTGGGGATGGCAGGAATGGGGGACCATGCAGCTCGACCTGGAGCTGATGTTCGACTTCTGTGTACTAAGCGGGGATCCGCTGTTCGATCTGTCAAACTCCTGCTCATTCTCGAATACGCTGGCCAATTTTATTTACTGTATGGATTGACTCTAGCCCCTGAATATGTCTTCTCTGAGTTCTTGTTTGGATGATTTCTGCAGTGCAGCCGGAATGCCAGGACTAGGAGAAGGCACTGGTGTCACGATCTCTATCTCTCGGTCACAGTTAGTCTGTCTTTTTGCAGCAAACAATAACACTGATGATCTCGGGATCATTGCTAAATCCTGGTGGAGGAAATCGGATCATTCTTTGCTCTATATTAAAACACGGTCCAATTTAGAGATGGAAGATGAAGAAAATTAAGTCCAGATACCATGCCAAGCCAGTTCAATTCTTTGTTGTTATCCATTCACCAGTCAAACTTGTATCATTTTCAAGATCGTTTGTGGTCATTTCCATAAACTTGGCCCCGATTGTTTTGGTACGGTAACCGGTTTCATATGCGAATTTCGTCGAGAAATCTGGCTGTCAGGGAAACGTAACAGTTTCTTCAAAACATGTCATGAAGATTTAAGATGTGGAGATAACACGAAGTATCACATAATGATGGAGGCACATATACGAGGATTTCTTAACCAGTCTTCAAATCTGTGTCCTCTGCCTCATGATCATCTGCCGCTCAGTGCTTCCCTCCTGACTTCCCACCCTTTCCCTGCTCAAATCATATGACACATACCAGAATGTGAAATTTGAGAAAAAAGTGACTTATTGGCGATCATCTCGAGGCATACCTTCTTCTTGGGCTCCGTTGCCTTCTGCGAACCGCCCTTCTTGGCCGAGCCTCCCTTGGCGGCATCAACGGATTTGCCCGCCGGCTCCTTCTTCGTGTGTCCAAAGAGTTGGGTCCCGACCGGTTTCTCCGCCTTCCCAGACGCCATCTTGTTTTTTGTAGATAAGAATGTTGCGTTACTCTTAACAATGTGATTTTCCCTCACAAGCTCTTTATATACACCCATCGAAAGAGAATCAAAGCACACTGTTTCTAGAGTTACTATATGGAATTAGAATAATTGTCGATCTCCAATATCATATCGGGTCGGGTTAGCATTAGATGCCCTCAAGCAATATGATCATGACATATCCACATGAATTAGATTCTTGTTCCAAATTTGGGTCGTGTCTTAAGGCAGAAGACATAGAAAACACCTGCTTCGATTGGTCAGGCTGAAGCTCTTAGGCAAAGGAACCCAATGTGTCCCACCAGTGCTACCTTCGACTTGGAGGCATTGAGACAAAAAGAAAAGGACCCGTCTTACACTGCCGGATAGTTTGATACAATGTCATTCTAGGCTAGACTTCGTTTTTCCAACGTTGCACCCGTGACTAAATTTCGGAATGCAGAATCTTCCTCGAGCTCCTGCAGCCAGACCGGCAAGTTATACCAGTCGATGACCCACCACCATCAACACATTTTCAGAGTATGATCGAATAGTATATAATTTTGCAATGGAGTCTCTCCTCCTCCACATGAAAGACAACAATGGCGGTCTTAAGGGCCATATAATTAGGAGTCTTTTCGATTTCGTCACTCTTCTTCCTGGCCCTACACCCACATCACATATTCACATCACTCTTCTTTCTTTCTTTAACATTTGATTCAATCCTTTCACCAAAGTAATCCCCACCTTTCTTTTGGGTCCTAAACTCCACTACAGCCATTTTTCATTCCTTGCACAAACAAAGGAAACCTTAAAATCGAGAAGGGAACACTACGTGTCGGCAGGACAAACATGTTTTTCAAGTCGGGAAGAGCTACATCGCATCGCGCTTGGATCAGCCTCAACATATATATGAACAAACACAGAGGCTCTATATCTGGTACGATGATCGCAATAAAGCTTCTGGGCTGGATTTTTCTGTTTGCACGTAACTTAATCCCACTTCTTGTCAATAATGCAGCGTCGTACTTTAAAAAGCTTTAGACCTTTGAGCCCTCACCTTCAGACAGTTTGAGTTAGGCTGAAATTTTAGAACGAGTCGTGTGTTGTTTTGTGGCCTAACTCTAAAAGTGATTTGATGGGTTCATCCCCCTCGACCTCAAAAAGAAAATCTCCAGCCGAGGATGTCGTTCGATTCCTTATTCAACCCGTTTTGCGTATATGTACTTGTTTGAATGTCCAAGTATTGGGAACACGTCAACTTTTCCGAGTCTCAATCCATCATCAGCAGTTAATTACTACTTCAAAGTCAAAGCAACAACAGGGTGAGGAAATTGACGTGAAAGCAAAATAAAATAAGATACGATTATCATACGGTCTTTGGGGTACCACGACACTTGTGATTGTAAAAAAAAAAAAAAAGAAATAGAACTGTAACGAATGAATGATTTCGTCGTAGCGAATCCGCGCTCGGATTCTGTCAATCGTCGGACGCGAACGGTTCGGGCCTTTTTATGTCCAGAAAGGAATTAAGTAGTTACATTTAAGTGAGGACTCCGCTCAGTACAGAGGCGTGGATGTAACGTCGGAGTTGTGTCGCGGGGAAGGACCTGAGGGGGGAACCCTGGATCTCTTGGGGAGGTAGCCGTAGACACTGCCTTTGAAATGGAAGCCTGCCGTCGTGATTGGCATGTCTTGATCGGTTACAGCGGCCGACGGGGATGGAGCGCCTGCAAGTACTCTGATGGCACCGCAACTGCCGGGCAGGACAAGGAGAAGCGCGAGGTGGGAAAACAAGAGCACGAACTTGGCGGGAGGAGTCATTCTGGGATTTTCGAAGTTGAGGAAGAAGAAGAAGAAGGAGAAGGAAAGTAATGATGGATATGCTGCCGTGTGCCTTTTCCTTTTTCTCATAAGAAGTATCGCTGGGGGGGGATGGGCTTAAATATGTTTGGATTTTAGGTGGTAATGAGGGAGGGAGGTTTGTTTAACACCGAGGAAGCAATGGACAGACACGATTTTCGGTTGTTTATTCGTGTAAAAACCTGATGCGCGTTAGAAATACCGGGCGAGAGGACAAAGACTTTGTTATGAATTTTTAAGAAGAGGTGTAAACAATAAAAACATGAGACGGGTAAGCGGGTGATTGTGGGTGGGGGGGGGGGGGAGAATTTCAATGTCAACGGGGGGTTGAACTTGAGGAATTATAACTAAACGAATGGGGGAATTATGTTTTTTGTTTTATCCGTAGGTTGTTACGTGATTACAGAGCCGCGTACCCAACACCTCAGGTGCGGGCTTTGTTACGTATTTAAGTGGAATTCTATAAGTTCGACTTGTTGTTCGTAAACTGAATTCTTAATCTACTTAGTGGAAGAAAATTAATTGAAAATTTGAAACCCGAAACCTTGAATTGTAATTTCATCAAATAAAGGCTGATGGTTAAAAAAAAGCATCTAATCCTAATTATTCGAATACTTATTCTTATGAATTAGGAATCCATTTTTTCATTTTAGTTAAAACCTCTCCTAAGTATCAAATAAGTTATGAGTAATTAACTCGCCTTTTTTTTCTTTTGCCAAAAAAAGTTAAATTAACTAATTTTTTAACTTTTTATCTTATTGAAATTTTTTTCAACTAAACGTTGTTGGAAAACATTCCTCCTCTCCTATGGCGGCCAACCACGGTCAGTTTAAGGGATTGACTTACTTCAGTAGAAAGAAATGGATAAATAAAAGGGATTAATTTTTTAAGGGACAAATAAAATTTTAAGAATTATCAATTTAAAAAAAAAAGATTAGAAACTTTCTTATTTTAAAAATAAATGGGTAAATAAAATTAAAAAATATGCTAAGAATTATCATTATTTTTTTAAGGTGGGAAGTGGCATCTTATCATATTTAACTCGGTATTTCAGATAATGATTATATAAAACAAAGTCATTAATTAAAATAACAACTTTTTTAAGGAAGACAAAATTTAAAAACTATTTCATAAAAATGTTTAAAACCATTGGGGGGAAGTTGAAACTGGGATGGGAAGTAGATATTGGAGCAAAAGGAAAGCTGAGTTTGGAAACTGGTAAAATTCCTTCCCAACTCTAATTCTATTTCCCATTTTCTCAAGACCAACGGACAAAAAAACCCGACAACCGAAACCTCCGGACACTGAATGCCACCACCACCACCACCACCCCACATTCTTACCATTCCCATAGCACTACCAATGCCAAACCGAGCATTACTACCGCCTCAAGTTTCCTTGTGTAATAACCCAAATTGGATAATGAGCCCGAGGATGATGATGGTGCATCATCGGGTTTACTCCTGCTGTTGCTGCTGCTCCAACCCACATCGCCATCTCTATCGTCCAACCTGGCCTTTGAATTCCCATTAATTTCTTCCTCTCCCGAGTCCGGACTTCGACACGGGCTTACCCCATTTGGCTGCACTCCCTTCGATGTCAGCTCTGTTGGGTAACATAGGTTCGGGTTGTTCCATGCACCGAACCGTGCGCCTAGCTTCCAGTAGAACCATTCCGGGAACTTGAGCTCACCAATCAGGTCGTTCCCGTTGACGTGCACCGTGTTTATGCCTGGCAGGGACGAGATTTCGTCTGCCGGGAGGGTCCCCGTGAGGTTGTTGTTCCCTAGGCCTAAGTACCGGAGGCTCTCAAGGGATGAGATTGATTTTGGTATTGTTCCCGTCAACCTGAGGTTGTCGAGGTCCAGGATTTCCAGGCGTTTTAGGTTCTCCCAGGCTATGTCTTCCAAGCCTCCTCCCAGGGGATTGTTGGACAGCAGCATTCCCTTGAGGGATACCATCCCCTCGAAGGTCGCCCGGGGTAAGCCGCCGGTCAAGTTGTTGTCCCTGAGGTCTAGAATGGTTAAGTTCCTCAGGTTGTTCAGTTGCTCCGGCAGGTTCCCGCTTAGTCGCCGGTTATTGCTCAGGTCCAGCTTCAGAAGTGAGGTCAGATTGCCAAGGGAAGGTGGCAGGGGACCTGAGAGGGAGTTCCCGCTCAAGTCAAGGATCAACAACTCGGTTAATCTTCCGTATTCGCTCGGTATGGAGCCCGTGAATGAATTCCATGACAGGACAAGCCTTCTGAGACGTGTCAAATTAGTGAGGCTCGAAGGCAGATCCCCGTTCAGCCCATTGTCCAGGACAACGAACGAGTTGAGCCTCTGGAGGAGACTGATGCCCGAGGGATCGACCGAAACTCCAGCGACTCGATGGTACCGACGATCCTCTCCCACCCGCGTAATGGGATAGAAACTGGATCAGCCTTCTGCTGGACGAAACAACTGTACAAGGATAATGACTTGAGCCGCGCAAGCTCGAAGAGTTGGGGAGCAAAGACAGGATTCTCCGAGCAGACGAGGGAGTTATCGTGGACTGGGCCTACGGTCAATGCCGTAATGTACCAAAGCCCGTTGTAAAGATCACAAGATACTCCCTGAGAAAATCAACAACTGCAGCGTCATCACAAACAACTTCATGGGCATGTTTTAATCATCATAAGATTAACATCCTTCTTCGCGGGCTGTAAGAACTTCTAAAAAAAATGCAAATGAAATAAGAGACCAGAGAGCAATAATGACACGCATTCAGTGTTTCACAGCAAAAAAGCGCAGATTTTGCCAATGTCACTGTTCAGATTCTTGCAGTAAAAAATGGAATAAGAAAAGGTTTTCATATCAAAATGGAGATAACCGGGTCAAGACTTGGGCGTACCTGAATGGGAGTCCACCCACAAGGATCTGGGTAAAGGTCCGATCCGTTCCAGCTGTCTCCGACGAACCCTCGGATGGCGGAGAACAGGGCGTCCCTCTCTGCTTCGTCCATGGGCGAAGAGTCGGCTTGCCGCTGGCCGACCGCGACGTCCCACGCAGATAACAGGACCCAGACCATGAAACCCAACAGCATCGCCTTGGAAGGAGGGGGGAATGAATCCATGTGTCGGAGGGAGGGGAACAACTGAAGGGGAAGAAGTTAAGCTACTCGAGTGTAAGAAAGGCAGAGGAAGGAGGAAGAAACAGGGGAAGTGGAGGCTAACAGAGTAGTAGAACTAGAAAGTAAAGGGAAACAAGTTGCCACAACCAGACCAGATCGTTACAGCATTGGATGGACCAATAATTTTTTTTAAAGGAGGAGACTGGCGTTGCTGGTGTGTCCGTACTAGGATTACATTACCTTACCAGAGAAAGTGCCGGGGGGGGGGGGGGGGAGGGGAAAGGCTGGCTTTGATGGGTAAAAGAAAAAAGAACTTGTTTGTTGCTGTAATAACGAACCTGGGGTGGTAATAAAATGAAAGTTCTACTAATCAAAACCATCAAGTTTCGTATTAAAAAAGACATAATGAATATTGGGTCGGGGTAGGGGGGCAAAGTAGTAAGGAAATTTTGAACATTGGTTGGGAAATTTGGGTAATTCTCTGGACCTGTGTTGCTACAGCTGATAGCTTCTGTAACATGTCGTGCCTGTTTTTCAGGCTGTGTAATAGTTCTTTCTAATGCAACCTCTCCCTAATAGTAGGCCTCATTATTGGCTTAATTTTATTGAAACAGTAGTAAGACTCGGGGATGGTTGGGTGTTGTGTCGGAGGGAGGGGGAGAGGGGGTGGATTTATTGCTTGAGAGTAATTGTTCTCTTTTATTTTTGAAGGGAGTGAAGTGAAGGTTTGATAAGGTGCTGTTCTTCAGAAATGGGGTGGTAGAGGAGAGGTGGTTGTTGTAATGTTAGCAGTAGGGGACCGGATGTTAAAAAGGGGGACCATTTCTTACAGACATCCAAGCCATGCATGCAATAAGATAAAAAAAAAGGAGTCGGAGAGAGGAGATTGGCAGTGAAAAAGACCTACCCTAGGTTACATTTTTTGTACACCTTTGTCTCTTTTCTCAATTCTTGTTTTGTTGAATTAGTGGCTTAATTGGGTTGTTTGAGTTTGGGTAATTCCTGCTGGTTGGGAGGAAATGTTGATTCTGGGTGTTTCTCTATTTGGGGGGGACGAAAGTCCTTTATTCATGGTCAGGACAAAGGACACAGGCATTGAGAGGGAAGAAAGAAGACAAGTGAGGCACAGGGGAGTGTGCGTGAAGGAAAGAGATCTGTGAGAGAGAGAGAGAGAGAGAGCCTGCAGGACAACATAACCAGACAGCAGACCCACAAAGGAAAACAAACAATAAGTCATAATTGACATGAACATGTCACTTTGGGGAACTTCGGCTATGTTTTTTTTTATATATTATTTGATTTAATGTTCTTGGAGAGAAGGAGGTGCATCCCAGCATTATGATAAGATTATGATTATGAGCGATGACTGATGGGGGAGATAGGAGTGTGTCCTCAAAACCTTCATCATTAAGATTCATTCAATCTTCACATGAATCACTTCTTCCCAATCAATGGGGCTGAAACTTCATGAGGGAGAAATCTGAAAGAGTCTATCACTGACAAGATCTTTCCTCTTGAGGTTCAAAGTAAAGGCCTTACTCCTTTTCAGGGATTTTATTTGACGTTACCGATTTAGAAGGAAGGACGCAAATATCATCTTCCTGGTGTATCTGCCAACGAACATAGAATTCACATTCACACAGTCGTGCCTTCCCCCTCCTCCAAATCTTCTGCAGGAATAATGCCAATGCCATGCCAATCCCTTCCCAACCTTCCTTTTGTACCCTCGGGTTTGCAGGCATGTTTTTGGGCTACCTTCCAAGATTCCCAGTCCCAATCCAAAACCCAGAACAGAACAATTGTAAGCCATCAAGAAACGTGGAAATTATGCACACCAGAATTCACTTCCCCATTTTTGCTGTGAAAGAACCAGGAATTTGGCTTTGGGAATTGATTGATTTGAGGAGGGGGTAGTAGGTGTTGTTGATGGGGGCTGGTTCTTACATAGGCTATTGACCAATCACTGTTCCTAAATGAACACAACATATACGAAATACACAAACACATGTGAGGCAAAATCAGGAGGACATGAACAAATAAACCGAAACGGAAGAAGTAACTTCTATACTTTCCGCCAACAAGTTCAGGAAAAACTTGAAAAAGAGACTAAATTTATATAAACCTCCAAAAAGAGAATTGAAGATCCATAAGCCCATAAAATATGCTCAGGAGAAAACCTGCCAGTTACTCCAGGAACACTTTGAACATCTTTCCCACTTTATTCAGTCACCTGAGGCTGCATCACATTGGGTGAAAGAAGGTATCGCGTGCACTTAACAATGTATCCAGATCAATGAAATCGATTACCCAAAACTGCAAAACTCAGTACCAAATACCACTGGGGGAAAAAATCTGAATTTCCATTCCTCGCCTACTAGGCTACTACTGACCACAGATGGGCATATGGCCCAACAAAACTTAAAGAGTAGAAAGCTGCATTAAGCATATCTACCTCAGACGAAAACTAATCAGCAGATCACAGCTTAATCGACACATGAGGGGCTGAAAAATCAAGCTGAAAATGCAGGACAATCTCTAATCAGGTCGTGAAAAATGTCCAGATCTTCCTGCCAACTGAAGCCATTCCAGGATCACCCAAGTCTTCATCACTATCGTCGTCATAACCATCATCCTTGTTCAATATGGTCTCATCTTCATTAGGGAACCGTTCAATGGTATTGTTTTCATCATCAAACTCATTTCTATGCTCGCTCGTCGCATCCCCAGTGCCCTCAACAATGTCCACATTTTCAAACTGCCATTTCACAGGGAAGAAATTCTGAATCGTCAACTAATAATTCCACAATTCAGAAAAGGACATCAGCTGGAAGGTGAACGAAGATTACCTCCAAGACCTTTTGCTCAGAGAACTCCAGACTGATTGGTTGTCTGTCGTGGCTGTAGGGAAAATCTTCATCATGCTTACAATCGCCTAGGTTGCTTGAGGGGACAATCTCAACCATACTACCATCAGCTGTTTTTCCATCATCATTAACATCCATCTGTTTTCTTCCAGAGTTGATCAAGTCAGCTGAATTTTCTGCTGCTCTTGCATCACTCGAACTGGTTGATTACAACAAATAAAAGCCATATCAATTTTACAGTAAAATCAGGTTTTTGATTTCTATAACAACAAAGTGAACCAGAGTGCCTCCTATGAAAATTATGCCAGGCAGATATAATTTAGTCCTTATCCTATCTCAGACTTCACACAAATACAGTCCTACCATCTCGCTTCACCCATCACCCATACAAATCAGGAACGCATTCCATCAGCACAGAACATCAACCCAAGAAAAGTCAATTTATTGTTGCTATTATTTCCTTGTCTTTTAAACCCGCCAAAATGATAAATGGTGAGAGTTTACTGCCAGTATAAACCAAAAACACTTCCCTTGAATATGGTTTTGATGCTGTCCAGGGGATTCACGGGTGACATCTATGTAAAATGGCGAGGGCTGTTAGAAAGAACACTGTGATATCTCACTCTCAAAAAGGGACTTGACTCCTCCATTCTCTAGAGGAGAATAAAAACCTTCAACTTTCTCTTATCCCTCAAAACATCAGACCACTTACCAAAAAAAAGAAACATCAGACCTAATCAAGGTGACAGGATATCAAGAAATAACATTAATTAAATATTTGAGATTCTAAATTTTAATCGTAACCAATTTCTAAATGGCCAGTCTTCCTAATGGCCTGATCAGGTTCTTACAGCCTACCTCACGTCGTGTAAGTGGGGTTGTATTTCCATGTATTTCCTAGAAGAGACGTAGTACTTTCAATTGAAAGTTTGGATGAACAAAATCTGATCGACTAAGATTTTATTGCGCTGTATATGATGCCAATTTGACTCGTCCAAAACTGACATTTTTAAAAGGACGCTAATGGAAAGACTCTTGTATTTATCACGTTCAATTATACAGCTGACAATACAAACAACAAGGCCTGATCCTCGGGTTAGATCAACAAATAGTAAAACGGCACATAGCCAAACGGCTAATTGTGAATAACCTATGAAAATCAGCAGGGAGCAGCTTCTAAGGAAAGCAAAATACACTAAATCGTTAAATTATAACATTTTGCTGTCTGCATCAGCAACATAAACTGTACTGTCGTTAAAATCAAGGAAAAGAAGGGACTTACATTTTTCGATGCCGAAGATTATACCGCCTCTGGCCTGGAGTCTGAACATCTCGGGGAATAGTTCTCTGCCGCTTTTTGCGCCCACTCACAACAACACTGTCAGAAGGCCCTTCACTTTGGCTTTCGTCCGGTTGATAATCGCTTGTCTGGGAGCTTTCAGCATGCTGACGCTTTCTCTGGGCTTTCCTACGTCCTTTGCCATTGTAAACCGAGTCCCTCTGACTGTCATCATTAACAGAAATATCTTCAGAAATCAATTCTGCATCCATCAGAGTTTTCCTTGCACTATTACTTGGATAAACAGGGAGAACTGATTCTGCTTTGTGAACACCAACCCCTTTCTTTGCCGTCTTTTGTCTATCCTCCTGTATAAATGATAGTTGGGCATCCAATGGACTTCTAATCCCATCAACCGAAGGTATAGGTCTGCGATCTGATTGCTCGGCTTTGTCCGATGACATAGATTCCATTACAGTAGCATGGTCCTGGAAAATCTGAACTGATGTCTCTGCTTTATCTTGAACAGGCGCATGCTCCTGCTGATTCTTCTTGTTTTCTAAAGACCCTGACCCCACCAAATTATCTTCCGCCGAAGGCATCCATTTCTGTTGCGAAGAAACTGAAACCGTGCCCCTTTCACCCGGAGATAAGCGGAAGATTTTAGATGCACACTTACGCAGGAAAGATGTGGGACCCCCAGAAAATGAACGAGGCGACACATCAACTGATGCTTGCATAGGAGATCCATCTAAATAACTTTTATTAACAAGATTATTTGACAGTTCCAGCACCCGCTGCTCCAATGGAAGAACCTCCTCATCTCTTGTCAGTGGCATCTGAAGATCGGAGAGCATGAATTCCCTAAGCATCTCTCCACAAGTATCACAGTTCCTGAGCTTCTTAACAACCAAGAGAAAATCATCTCTTTCCTGGGAAAGCTGTAATCTTTGATCCTTAAGTTTACGGCTCATGACCATTAACTGATCAATGTCTCTATTCATCTCCTGTTGGTTTTCCTTAAGTTGCTTTTTATTCATTTCCAGGATCTGTTTACTTTTCTTCAGTGCCCGAGTTTCACTTTCTACTTCCTCCTTCTCTCTCAGCACATTCATTCTCGACTCATTTATGGTTTTTAGCTCTCTATCTCTTTCAAGCTCAAACTTCTCTTCCCTAGCGAGCAAAGCTTTCTCCTGATCATCCTCCCTTCTATACAGAGTAGCCTGAAAGTCCTCTTTCATTGTTTCAATATCTTGTAAGAGCTGTATGTGCTTGACTTTCAAATTTTCAAACGTGTTATTTTCCTCCTGTGCTGTCTCAACAGCAAATGACTCCCTCTCAAGTTTTATAGACTCCAATTCTCTCTGCATATGTTCCTCCATTTTGGCTCTTTCCATATTCAGTCTTTTCTCCTCAGACAACTTCAGTTCTTCCAACTTAATATTTTCCTCCAAAAAGTCTTTTTCGCCTTCAAGACAAGATGCTCTATTCACATCCAGAGTTTCCCAATCTCTGTCAATTTTTTCCTTATCCCTTTTCAACTCTTCTTGTTCTTTCATAAGCATCTCCCACTGACGATGACACTTTTCCAACTGCACCTTGAATTCTGTTTGCAGTCGAATGTGCTCTGACCTGTCATTGGACTTTGTTTGAAGGGATTCACTTGCTTCTTTGATATCCAACTTCCTTTCAGCAATATCAGCTTTTATTTTCTCTATTTCATCTCGGAGGCTCTGCAAAGTCTCTCTCTCTCTCAGAAGCTCCTTTCTTCCCATCTCCAGCCTTTCTGAATCGGCTATAATGGACTTTTCATGCTCCTCCAAGTTTTTGAATCTTGATTCTATATCTTTTTCTTCTTCACTGATTTTCTTTTCCTTCATATCCAAAGCAGACACCCTTTTCATCAATTTATGTTCTCTGTGATTGATTTCTGAATCGCATTGCTCAATTTCTTCTCTCTTGATTCTCAATTCCTTGTCAAGGTGTTTCCACCTTTCTGCTAGTTCTATGTTAAACTGAAATATTTCTTCCTCCAAGGAGGCATGCTGCTCATCGAGGAGCTTTGGTAATTCCACCTGCACACATCCATACGTGCCTCAGTCATTTCAACACATATGAATCATATAATTCTTCAAGTCAACCTTAATGCACTAAAGTCTCCAGATATTGAGAATAAAATAACTCCAAAGGAGCAAAATTATTCAGGCATTTTTCCTACCATGCTATAAAAGAGATACCATGCATCTGAAGCAAATCAATTCCATAAAAGTTGAGGCAGAATATGTAGCCCGGGATATGTCATCTCCAATACTTATCATGAGACCATTTACGGAAGAAAGCTTTCTGCTGTAAAGATAGAGCTGCTAGGACACATTCTTACAAATGGTAATTTTAACCACTATTGGGATGGAGATTACGTCAACTATCCATGTTAACAATAGTAGTTGGAAAGAATATTCTATCTTTCTTAGAGGACCACCAAAGTTGGAGATGTACTTTGCTTACTCCATTAAGCTATTTACTATATGAAAACATATATCCACATGAGAAAATTACCATATAGTTTGAGCGTGTCATTAACAATTATCCAACAAGGAAAGCAACAACCAAGAAACAGAATAAACAAGTCTACAAGGAAGATGTATATTGAAGATTCATTACGTTTTCTTTATGTTCTAGCTTTTCCTGCCTCTCATTCAACTGCTCTTCCTTTGATTTCAACATGGTGGCAAGCACACACGATTCCTGAAAGTACACCAAATTTCAATGCGTAAATATATTTCACAATCAGAAACGAAAGATGATGACTATAACCAAGGCAGAAAAATGAATTGACATATTCAAACTATAAATGAAAAGAAGTACTTCTTCCTTTGCAATTATGTCCCCCAGCCTCTTCTTTACATCTTGTTCCTTTTCCTGTAATGTCACAGTGGATGACTGGATTGATTTATCGGCATCCTCAAGATATATCTCTGTCTCACTAAAAAATTTGATTTTCTCATTTGCCTTGTCTTCTCTCTCATTAAGGATCCTTCTATCTTCGCTCAGCTTCTTCTCCCGTTCTTGCAAACTCTTCTCCCTGTCCATTAGATCTTCTCTTTTCTGATAAAATGTCGCCTTGTGTGCTTCTTGCCTGTGAGTTCAAATGACAGGCAACAACTTAAGTGCACGTTACTCATGATAACCATGGAAAAACTTTGATCAAACTACATACTCCGCTTTCAGGGACATTTGTTCCCTATGTAAAATATGCTCACGGGCCTCCAACTCCTGCATTTTTAGGTCCAATTCTGACCACTTGCAGTCAACCTCGGCAAGCTTGGCAGTAGCATCATGTAACTTGGCATTCACCTCCGCTGAGGTTTCCTCAATTCCAATGACCAAATTACTTGCTTCAGACAACTTCTTTTCAGATTCAAAACGGATCTCTTGCTGCTCTTTGTCTAATTCTCTCAATGATTTTTCAAGCTGTGTGAAATATTTAGACAATGATAACATGAAAACAAATATGAGCACAAAAACTCTTAACAGTAACAATCCACCAAAATAGTAAGAAAAACTAGATTATCAGTTCTTTGCTCTTAGAGGTTACAATTGTCATTACTTTTCTCAACAGATCATATATTATTCAAGTTTTTTAGATATTTCATGAACTTCATAATTGAACGTGAATAGCTGATACAGAAAAATAACAGAAATAAAAGGAAACTACATGATGCATTTCAAATCATTGCATAAAGGATCATTGAACAAGGTACCACAGTTGAAAAATATTATATAACACCACAACCAAAGCAGGTGAAGAAAGTCCCAAAGATTATGCAGCATTAAACCAAACCAATAGGATAAAAAGCAAGTGGCATACATCAGCAACGCGCTGTTTCTCATGAATCAATGCCTCCTCCATAATATCTTCTCTCTTCTCAGCCTCAGAAACTGCAATCAAGTGAGACGACTGTTCGCGTTTATATAACGCTTCTACTTCTGCTAACTCCTGACTTAATTCGTCATGTCTGGATGTCCACTCTTTCCTCTCTACAAGAAGCAGCCCCATATTGTACTGATAGTCATATAGCTGCAAACAGGTTTCATAAGGAGATGATATAGCCAATCTTGGAGCAGTAGACCACAAAAAAAAAAAAACTCATCAAGTATGGATAACGTTTCATAAAAAGTGAAGCCTAAACTATCCACCTTTCTTTGAATAATGATTAGTAAATGCACAAGAAAAACAAAACACCTCATAATGTAGCATGGGTGAACTACATTATTTGCTAGTTTACACACACTCCTTATTCCCTCTAAGCATTACGGAAATGGCTACTTAAACAGATTGCCAAGAGCAAGATTGAATGCATATATGCTGGCCTACCCCACCAGATATAGGCTTGTTTGATTTAGGATAAAACTAATATGCACTGAAATAGAGCGTAAGGCCAGAACCGTTCAACAGTTCACGAAAGCCATGCTTCCGATATGTGTCGGGCAGTTTCTCCAGAAACCAAACAGCCTAAAGGCCAAAAACCATCGCAAGCGACAACACCATGACTCATCCAGACGGACTGATGAATTAGCATCGAACAGGAAAATCGGAACGTCAGGAGAAAAACAATAATACCTCATTTTCGAGCTTTTCAATCTTCTGGAGAAGGGCCAACCTGTCCTTCCTCTCCAATTCGGCCTCGTCCAGGAACCCGGCCTCCTTGAACCTCATCCAATCATCCATGTCCTCCCTCCCTGCTGTCCCCTCCTCTCCAGCGGTCGCCAACGAGGCCCTGGGAGGTGGCGGGGGAGGAGGAGGACTGGACAAAAAACCGACCAACCTTCCATCAACGGCGCGAGGGGAGGAGTAGGTCTTCCGATTCCGACCCGGCGTCAACATCACGGGATTTCCACCTCGATTAGGGATTGAGGAAGGAGAGATGGTGGGGGAGCTCAAATTTAGGGATTGTGATTGGAGGAAGAAAGGATCCGGATCAGATCAATTGCGGTAAACCCGATTACCCGGATCCGAACGCTAGTTAGGATTAACGGCGCGTTTGGGAAGGTGAAGAAACCATGATATATATTTATTAAAAGTAAAATATATATTTATGACTTCAACTTTGAGCCAACTTTTTATTTTATCGTTAACTTAGTTTGTTATATAATTTTTTCACCAACTTTTTATTTTTATTTTAATTTTGGGCAGGTCTTAAATTTCTTATAAATGTTCTTAATATAGTCTACCGATGTTCTATAATAATAGAGTTTCAACCTCTCATTTATTTACCACATAATCCACTTTACTCGTAGTAGCAGTCCTCTAATAGAACATCATCTGACATTCATCGTTTCTTTGTACGTTTTAACGGTCCATGATTTTAATTCACTTTATTTTTTCATTAAAATTCTAAAATAAAAAAATATACAAAAAATTTTAATAATTTTTTTTAATCGATAAATAAAAATTGTCTATTAAGGTTTGTTTGACTTACGTACGATAAAATTGATCAACATAAAAATAAAAATGAAAATTAATGACAAAATTGTATAACAAACTAAGTTAATAACAAAATGAAAAGTTGACTTAAAGTATCATAAATAGATAATTTGTCTTTATTAAATAGACAAATCAAACCACATCTTAAATTTATCAGCTGTGTGTGTACTTCAATACGAATATTTACACGTCTAATTAATCTCCGTCGCCTACAAAATCCAGAAACCAAACGAAACCTACGACGGACGGAAAACTCACACTTCCTCCTTCCTCTCTCTTGTCCAACTCCGGTAAGAAGAAGAAATTAGGGTTTCCGAGAGGCCACGGTAAAGGCCATGGCGACGGAGAATCCCTCCTCTTCCGCCGCTTCGTCGGCTCCGAGATCGAACCCTTCCGCGTCTGCCGATTCGTACATCGGCAGCTTGATTAGCCTCACATCCAAGAGCGAGATAAGGTACGAGGGCATCCTTTTCAACATCAACACCGACGAGTCCAGCATCGGCCTCAAGAACGGTATTATTTCGCTATCATAACCCTTTTTTATGGTTTCTTTTTTTTTTTTTTTTGGGGGGCGGAGGGGGTTGATGTTGCCTAATGCTTGTTTTTCCTCGAGTTTATGTACTTTTCTAGCTTTTAAATTTTTTATTGGAAGTGAGTTGTGTTTGTGGGGGCAATCTGGGAGCTTAAATACGGCTTGTTGCGTTGTTTATCTTTTTCTGAGGGGGGGGGGGGGGGGGGTGCCTTATGAATGATTGGGTGGGGGGCTCGTGTTTGGTTAGCTGTTTGTTTCGGGAAGACATCAAAATGGATGAGGCTTGCGGATTAGGTCGTGTTTGTGTTAGATGGTATTCGGGTAAAGCGATCGATTAGTTATCGGCCTTGCCTTGTATGGTTTTGCTTGGCGCAGATGGTGTAAATAGTTAAACGTGTAGTTGGAAGCCATCGGATAGCTCTGCTGATAAGGAATAGCTTGGTGTTTGCCAAATTGTTTCTATTGCGTCTGAGAAATGATATCCATGAGAAAACATAGGTCAATGACTTTCATTTGGTCGTCAAATTTTACTTTTGTCCATTGGTTGCCTTTTTGGCAGTTCGATCTTTTGGCACGGAGGGACGGAAAAAAGACGGTCCCCAAGTCCCACCAAGCGATAAGGTTTATGAATACATACTGTTTCGAGGAAGTGACATCAAGGTATGTTTTTTTAAATGTTGCATTTCTTTTTCTCAGACTCCTGCTGTATGTTGAATCAAGGTATGTTTTTCTAAATGTTGCATTTCTTTTTCTGAGACTCCTGCTGTGGTAGAATTGGAGCATGATGCTGATCTTTGAAGTTTTACTTGATTCCAGGATTTGCAAGTTAAATCATCTCCACCTGTTCAATCTGCCCCGACCATCAACAATGATCCAGCTATCATACAGGTTAGACGGAAACCTTCATTACATCAAGTTGCATCGGAAGAAAAAAAATATAATTTTCGATACGTTAATCTTTGGCAGTCTCACTATCCCCGTCCTGTGTCAACCTCCAACATTTTGCCCAGTGCTGCTAGTGGGCCTTCACAGGACCCGGTTTCTAGCACACCTCAGATGGGGTTGCCTGGCACCAACTATCAAGGTGGTCTTCCCCTATATCAGCCAAGTGGGAATCTTGGATCCTGGGGAGCTCCACCTGCTCCTAACGCTGCTGGTAGTGGGCTTGCCATGCCCACCATGTATTGGCAAGCTTATTATCCGTCACCAAATGGGCTGCCTCATATGCCTCAGCAGTCCTTACTGCGTCCACCACCTGGCTTACAGATGCCTCCTTTACAGCAGCCGATGCCTATGCAGTATCCTAGCTTCAATAACTCATTCCCTACTGGAGCCTCAAATTTGCCGGGTTCCCTAGCCGAAGGCCCTTCTCCTTTGTTCCCTCCCAGCAGCAGCTCATTGTCTATGCCATCAAACTTCTCTGTATCTTTGACATCAAATGTCACACCTGCAGCTCCGGCTACATTACCCGCTACCATAACCCCAATTCCTTCAGCTACCCTGTCTTCAGATGCATTACATAATTCCATTCCAAACAAGGCTCAGGCTTCTTCTCTACCTCCTGTTGGGGCTAACCCCAATTTTATGTCCCTCCCTCCCTTAACAAACCCTTCCCCAGTTAATTTATTAGCACCCCCAGTGACTGCAAAGCCAAATCCTAGTGTTGGTCCCTCCCTACCATTCCAAGGTACTTCTCAACCTGCTGCATCTATTTTAGGGCCATCTGACTCCGGCAACGCAGATGCTCCGAAAACGATTTTGCAAACCCCAACGCCTTCTTTGATAACACCTGGCCATCTGTTGCAATCTGGAACATCTGCTGTACCATCATCTCAACCCTTGCAAGCTGCTCACAAGGATGTGGAGGTTGTAAACGTTTCACCGTCACCACCAAATCCTTCAGCCTCGGTAAATTCAGATGTGCAACCCCCTATTTTGCCTCTTCCCCCACAAGCACGGCCTATTGAGGTAGTACTTACCTTATTCCCTAGTTAATACTATTGTATCTATATCTGTTTATTTTTATTTTTGGGTGCCAAGTGATTGTATGCTTATCTGCAGAATGGTGCTCCATTTCAGTCTCGTTATGGATATAGAGGACGTGGTAGGGGAAGAGGAGGACGGGCACAGGTAATGTTCATATAGTTCGTTAGAAAACTTTGCTAAGTTAAAGTCCTGCTTCATGTCTAGAGTGCCATTTTAAATGTATACGTTTAGGACTTCTGTTGTAGGAATTGGTGGTCTTCCTTATGCTAGTGTTCATTGCACGTTTGCCTGCATTTAGACATTGTGGACGTGGATGGTGTCTTTGGTAGCCATTGTTCAGCTGATTAACACAGTGTTAAATGGTGATATGACGGAATTTTATTTGGTGCGGAAGTCATAATGCATTTATTGGCTAGTCTTGCAGTTTTACCATAGCCTGATCTTTTTTTATTTTTACAGATTGTATGAGCTGGACTATATTGTTCGTTCAGAACTCTAAACTATAAAGTAGTAGGAATTTCAAAACAGTTTTTTACCTCCATGTTGGCTGTAATTAGTATCACTGTCGTATTCCAAAATTTGGTGGGTGATATATTTAGTCTTAATGGTTAGTTCGAAGGTTCTAAGTTGCATTTAAGATTCCCGGATTGTTTTTCCCATACCTGTACCTGCCAATTTAAACTGAAGATGGCAAATTTCTCCTGCATTAAACAGAATTCCCTCCCAGTAACCAAATTCACTGAAGATTTTGACTTTACGGCTATGAATGAGAAATTTAAGAAGGATGAAGTTTGGGGTCATCTTGGGAAAAGCAGCAAACATCAATCCAAGGACAAAGAGAGTGATGGCGATGTCAGCGAGGAGGATAACTTTCATGATGATGACACTGAATTGCCAAAGATCGATGTCAAGGTAATAATGCTCCCTTGCAAACGGTGCCAACTTGTTCTAATATGGGAGACTTACCCATGTGACCCTGTTAACATTTTTTATCGTGGTTGAATGCTTTGACCAGCCCGTTTACAATAAAGATGATTTCTTTGATTCCATCTCCTGCAATGCCCTTGATCATGATTCTCAAGCTGGAAGGACTAGATTCTCTGAGCAAATGAAGTTGGACACAGAGGTATGTCCTGTTTTGATATCCTAACTGTGTGTTTGTACAGTAGAAGATTCCCTGATTGGTTTCTTCCTACAGACTTTCGGTGATTTTTCGAGGTACAGAGGAGGCCGATTTGGCCGTGGCGTGAATCGTGGTGGGGGTCGTTCGCGTGGTTACTATGGGAGGGGTTATGGATATGGTGGTGGAAGAGGCCGGGGAAGGGGGACTTACACCCGTCCTCTGTAGCTGTTTGTTTTTTTATTTTTTTCCATTTTCTCTGGGTAGAAGATAAGTTTTTGCTTCTTGGTCAACTGAAGTGTGGTTTAGTTTGATGCACCTGTTGTTTGTGTGTGGTCGCCATTTGGGAGAACAATAGGGGATATTTTACTGTTATTCTGAGAGAAATTAGTAGGAATCTGTGAGCTTGGACTGAAGGAGCATATAAAGGAGTTCGTTTTATGAAGGTACGGACCGCAACTGGGTTTGGATCCTTTATTTGTCTAGGCGGTTGGCAGGAAGCTCGAACCAAATGTTTTCCGGATGGAGGGAGTTGGCTTCGTCTGTCTGGTTTGATCATGGGTTTTATCTGCATGCAGGTGAGGTGTCGGCGCGGCCAAGATTTAGGACGTAGCCTTCTATCTTTTCCGTGTCTATTTCAAGAACTGTTCCAGCTAGTGCACGACCCTATTCTTGCTCATCCCTCTGCCGGGTTCAATTGATCGGACTAGGTATATATTCGTGCACTGGACTGGTTTGAGCGCGGGCAAGGTTTGTTGATGGATTTTGGATGGGGATTAGATAATGCTGGAGGGTTCCATTTTTCTTTTGATGGTCTGGCAAATAAAACTACTCTCAGCTGCTTGTTAATTGAAGTGATGAGAAGGTTATCCCTTCTTGTTGGGTCTGTTTTGCCGTTCAAACCTTATTTGTTTAGCAAGTCTTGCCTTTTTTCTTGAATTTGGAAATGCCTTCAATAAGAGGATCATGGTGCGTTTGGTTCCCTGATTTCAGCTCACTCTTGCTCTTGGCTCCGCCAAGACCAGGTGGAATAGCATTTCATTTCTACTACTACTATTACTACTTGCCAGGGCATGTTCCCTGGTGGTGTTCTTCCTCGTACTTACCCGGGCTCTCCTCTTCAAGTCCTTCCCTCCTCAACCGCAACAACACTCCCTCACTTCCTACGACCTGCGGCTTACCTATGCTGCCCTCCACCCTCTCTTCATGGTCATTGGGATCATCCTCATCACCAGTGAAGGTCTGTCTGTCAGAGGAAACTCAATGTCCCACCCATTTCTCGTGTCTAGAAAGTACCCGCATCAGATCCAGTCTTGGAAAGCTTTTGTCCGTAGTACCCGTAGTACCTGACTTTAGTTTTGCCAGCAATTCTGGTGCACAGATGGTTCCCTGGATCAAGGAAGGCGAAGAAGGTCAGTTCACCTGTGGCTCCAAGGGTTGGCCTTGGCTTGTGGGGTTTTCGGGATGTGGACCAAATTCTTGGGGATCGATGGGGTCGTGTCCAACTTCTACGGTCTCCATTTTTGGATGGGAATCGCATGCATCTACCTATTCACTGCCCCATGGTTAATATCAAGTTTGCACGTGGGATCTTACGATTTTGCGGGTCTTGATGAGTTGAAATGTGCCTAAAATTGGTTTTTTGTGAAATCGTAGTGAATTTTGTGGGCCTTGATGAGTTAAAATGTGTATAAAATTGTTTTTTTTTAAATCGTAGTGAAATCATAAGATCACAAGTGATATCATAGGAATTTCGATCCCGTAATTTGGGCCGAAACTCTATTAAACCAAAGCCAAACCCATCCCAATATGGTAAACTTACTTTTTCCAATCCCCTGACCCAAATGCAACGGTAATAAATGAATCTTTTTCTAATTAAAAATATCCCCCAGCCATCGTTGATCAAAAGAAATAAATTTCTAACCCCTTTTGTCTAGCTCCCTGGCCAGCAAGAGGTCAACGTTGAGGCTAATTAGGGGAACGTCGAGGGTCGGACGTCGACGAGTTCAAGTCGGAGGAGTTGGGCGGGTCGGACGGTGAGGAGTCTGTTGGAGAGAGGCACGATGCCAGTTGTGGTCTCTGCACATGTTGATTTTGAAAAATTTCAGAACTTTAATGACTTCCTTTCTCATCAGGTCTTAGTCAGAAGGGTCGGACGCTAAGGGTGGGAGGTTCAAGTTTTGCGTCAACTTCCATTTCAGGTAACTCCATTGCTGTCGTATTTTGTCAACATTGATAAGTGTCGGGAGGGTCGGAACATTTTATTAGGTAACTCCTTGTTTGCTGCAGATTAAGTGTTGCATCTCAGGAAGAACGTGAGCAAATTATTCAGGAAGACTCAAATTCTAAGAATGCTAGGATGATGAAAAAAACTGAACATAAGTTAGCCCTTGTAAGTTATTGATCTTTTCAAACTGAGAATGCTTTTGTTGGGTTTCCTCGTACCATGTAGGTAGCCGCCGAGTTTGAACTTGACTAGTCTGGTTGTTGCACTTGGGATTCTGAATCTATGTAAGAAACACCTTTCCAGTAAAATGGCACACTATTTTGTGCTAGATGAAATTTTATAGAGATTATCAATGGATTTTTTTCCCGTGAGGATTCAATCTCGTCGTTATTGTGTCCGCTGAACTTCACCATTTATTTTCTACAGGCTGGCGTAGTGAACTTTGAGTTTCTGACCTACTCCAACCTCATAGATAAGTGCATGATTTTTGTTATGCGTTTATGACTTGACACTTTTGTGAACTTATATTGTGTTTTGTACGTCATCCTACTTTACATTTTGTAACTCATCATCCTACAAAATTCATTTATAATTTTGTAAACTCTTTCGATTTTACTAATGATCCTACGATTTACGATCTTGCAGTCCCCTCCCGATCCAGCGTAGGATCTCGATTTTAACAATCATGAACTGTCCAGGTAAATCTTATATCCTTGGGCATTAAAGCTCGACAATGTTTTAACAGCTTCCAATTTTGGTGTTATTTTCCTGTAGTGAATGATGGGTTTCAAGAGCTTTTGGCATCCAGGTGAGGCAAGGTCTACGAGGACCATGATAGTCAATACCGCGAGTTTCCACGTGGGATCTGTGAGCCTTAACGAGTTGAAACTTGCCTAAAATCAGTTTTGGTGAAATCATAAGCGGGATCATTGATAACTCTATGAAAGTAGAGTTATTTGGTACTCTTAACGGGGCTTTACATGGCTGGTTAGATGAGTTTATGTTAGAGTTTTATAAGTTTTTATCGGTTTTTACTTCAGTTTAGTTTTAAGGTACTTTTGTTATTTTATTAAATGTTAAGCTTATTTTGAGAGTAATTGGAAACTAGTTGATGCATATTAGATTTGTTTTGATTTGATGTAGGTAAATGAAGAGAATCAGAAGTTGGGCAGGTGAAAAATGGACGAAATTTGATAAAGTGTTGAAAAGTTACAGAAGGCCGAAGGACGCGTCCTTCAATCTCAAGGACGCAACCTTCGACAATCTGCACAAGATCTCGCCAAATCACTTGATTCCTTCATTATTACGAGTTGAAGAGAGAGAATGCATTAATTAGTTACTGTTTTTATTATTCTTTGGTTATTCTATTATTTATTTATTTTCTTAGGTTTTTTTTAGATCTTTGAGAATATTAGGAAATCTTTTAAGGGAACAATATATTCTCTAGGATAGTCTGAGGAGAAAGGATAGTTTTTCATTTGTTTGAGTTTTTTTAAACTTTTGCTCTAAGGAGAAGGGGGAGGTGCCGACTAGAGTTCGAGAGAAGATCCGGACGAGGCGACTACCAACCAGATCGGGAGATCGGGAGGGTGTTCCTTATCTATTTTCCTTGATTTTTATGTCGATGTTATTTTCTTCTGAACTTTGGATGTTTTCTTATTTTAGTATGAACTAATTTTCTTATCTAGGGTGCTAAATTTGTGAGATTTGTCAAGGTGATTTTGAACGTGATTTATTTTATTTGAAAGTCTGGTGTTCTTTAATGTGCTTGCGTGTTTATTTTTCTGAAATGCGATTGGCGTCGGTTTCTGAAATAACTCGGATTACCTTAGCATCGGAAGATATAAGATTAATTCGAGAGGAAAATCGAAGAACGGGTTAATAGAAACTGGAGATAGGGATATCACAGTTGATATTAATTGGATTGACTATTAGGAGTAGATTAATAATGACCGTAGATAGGGATATCACGGTTAATGTTAATTGAATAGAATGCTAGGAGTTAATTGAATATAGATCGTAGGGATACGTCTAATATATAGGAGAGCATGATTTAAATCCTCGGACATCTTTATCTAAACGTTCGATTGATCCACGACAAGTTAAGTAAATTTAGTTGCCCTAGGCTTTCTTATTGATATTTTCTCGTGATCCTTGCTGATTTTATTTTAGTAATTTTCGTTTAATCCATCATTTATTCGATTAGTCTAGATAATATTTAGTGGTTTAATTGGTGTTCAGGAACAATTAGTTCTCGTGGGAACGATATCTTAAGTGCTATAATCGATTCGTATGTATACTTGCGCACAACACATTTTTAGCAGGACAATCATAGGATCAAAATCGTAAATTTCAATCCCACAAATCGTAAGTTGGGCCACAACTATAAACCCAAGCCCGCATAGCGTAAACGCAACCCCTTTAGTTAGGGATGCCTAAACCCAACCCCTTTTGTCTCACTCTCTGGCTAACAAGGGTTTGACGTTTTGGCAAAGGGTCGAACCCTGAGGAGTTCAAGTTCTGAAGAGCGGGCCGGGTCGGACGTTGAGGAGTCGGAAGGATTGGATGCTACGGGTCGAAGGGTTCAATTTCTGAGGACCGGAGGGAGGGGAGGGGTCAGGAGTTGACGAGTGGTGTGAGTTAGAGCTGAGGGTCGATCGAGTTGGATGCTGAGCGAGGCGGGTTGGATGCTGAGTGGCTCGAGAGTGTCGACTTGAGACATTTTGTCGTTCATCGAGGTTTGCCCTGTTCTGGTCTCATGCAACACAATGATTTGTGGGTATTCCTTGAAGAATGTCTCCATTGATGAGGAACACAATGAATGCCTCCATTGGCGAGGAATTTTAACCATGGAGTTCTGGGGATTTGGGAACTTGTCTATTGCATACTTATTATCATATTCTTTAGTCATGGAGATTTAGGAATCTTAGTCCGACTTTAAAGATTGTCTTTAGGTCCCGGGAATTTGTCCACTGCATTCTTTGCGAATTCTGTAACATTTGTTAATTGGTCAAATACTCAAATATCCTAAACTTTAACATTTTTTTCCGATTTAGCCGAACATTAAAAAATCATCTTCTTGCATTCCAAAGTTGGGCTTTTATCTCCATTGTATAATCCGTTAATCGTTCCTGTTAATGGAGTCCTACGTGGCACTGATAAGGCAGTAAACGCTGTCAGCGCCACGTTTAATTAACTATTTCCTAAGACAAATTATCAGATATATCGTAAACTTTGACATTTTTTTTTTCGATTTAGCCTAACGTTTTAAAAATATAATCTTATATCCCAACATTGAGTCGTTATTTACATTATATATTATGTTAGTGGTCGACGCTAACGAAGTCCTATATGGCATTGAAGTGACAATTAACTTTGTCGGCATCGCATTTAATCTTTTTTTCTTCTCAAATTGAATCATAAACCCCGAGTTAGGGCTTAGGGTTTTAGATTTAAAACCCCAAATATAGTTTAATCCCACTCTTAACGCATATTTTAGTCCTACTTCGACCCATCCTACACCAGCACCCGACCACAATTTCACTTCGACCCTTGATCCCCGACCACTATCTCACTTCGACCCTTGATCCCCGACCACTATCTCACTTCGACCCTTGATCCCCGACCACTATCCCACCCTGACCCCAACCCCAAAACTTAATTGACATCTCAACAATATTGGTCTGGAGTTGTGTGTTCGTATAACAATGTTGACATACTTATACAGTGCTATTTGCTTGGATAATGACCGCGTGTTTGTCTAGACATTGTATGACAATGTATTTGCGTGGACATGATATGAAATTTAGTCATCCTAGACATTGTATGACATTTAACTTGACTCAAATTAAAACAACTATAATTTATTCATAATAGCTAAAAAATCTATTACAATATTTGTTCATATTGGTGAGGGCTACCAGATGATATAATGGAGATAATAGTCCAACGTTGGGATGAGAGACGATATTTTTCAAATTTTAGGCTAAATTAAACAAAAATGACAAAGTTTAGAATGTGTTTGATAATTTGGTATGAGGAAAAATAGATAAAACGTGGTGTTAACGGCGTTAATTGCCATGTCAGCACCGCGTAGGACTCCGTTAGCAGGGACGGCTAACAAATGATATAATAGAGATAACGGTCCAAAGTTGAGCTATAAGATAATCTTTTTTCAAATGTTAGGCTAAATCGGAAAAAAAATGCCAAAGTTTAGTGTATATTTGATAATTTGGCCTTGTTAATTTGTTGGTAGAAGTGAGATGCATCGCATAAGGACGAGGAGAGGTTGTAATAATTGGATGTAAGTTCACGTGCTGCACCTGTACCAAAACGCAATCCTCTAAAAAATACTCCTAGAGCCAAGGAAGATTTGGGTTAGGAGCATGGCGTTGCTATTCCTAATAATCTAAGGATCGTTAAGTACAAGTATTGTGAGAAAGTGATGACTGGAGGCATTTACAGGCTAAAGCATCATCTTACTGGAACAAATAAAGATGTTGGAGTGTATAGCGCAGTTCCAAATTATGTGCAAAGGAAGATGACGATGACGAATGTTGTTTGCACTTTGCAGGAAATATTGTTTAAGAAATCAAAGTTATCTTCGTTTGAGAATGGGTAAGCAAGCACAAACCACCTGCTAGATATTTGATCTCAATTTGGGAAGGATCTCATCAAAATAAGTGTAAGCTCTCATCAAATAATCAATATGATGTTCAAGAAGGAACTTAGAGAAGATGCTTCTGAAGCAATTGCTTCTTTTTCTACAATAATGCCATTCCCTTCAATGTGACAAAGAGTGAAGAATATCATAAGATGCTTGAACTAGTTGTTCAACATGACTTGGGTTCAAGCCACCTTCTTACTGTGAGATTCGAGTTAAGCAGTAGAAGAAGCAAATAAATTCGACCAAAGAGGCTATTAAGGAGCATAATAATCATTGGAAGAACTTTGGATATCTATCATGACTGATGGATGGACTAACAAGCGAATGAGGACTATTATGAATTTTCTAGTTAATTGCACAAGATGTACCGTTTTTTTAAATCCATCGACGCCTCTCACATTTTTAAGAATACTAACAATATTTATAAGATGATTGAGTAGGTTATTAAGGAGGTTGGAGAAGAGAAATTTATTGAGGTCGTCACGAATAATGTAACAAATTACAAGGCTGTGGGGGAGCTATTGATTGGAGAAAAGGAAGAATTTATATTGGATTCACTACGCTAACATTGCATTGATATAATGTTTAAAGACTTTAAGAAGAAAATACCAATTTACAGGAAGAATATCTCAATTGTAAAGAAAATAAAAACTTACATCTATGGAAGAACATCTCTAATTTCGATGTTACAAAGCTTCACCAATGCAAAGGATTTAGTGAGACTAGGTGCGGCTCATTTTGCTATTGCATATCACACTTTGCGATGCTTGAATGACAACAAAGGAGCTTTGGTAAGGATGTTTGCTTTGGATTTGTAGAAGTTCGACCAATGTGCAAAGACAAATGATGAGAATTACAGATAAGACATTTTGAAAGAACGTTGTCGTTTGCCTAAAGGGTGTGTTTCTCTTGATCAAAGTGTTGAGGTTTGTTGATTCTGATGAGAAGCCGGAATTTATTTATGAGGATGACGTGATTACAGAGATAACACATTTTGGAAGAATGTTGTCGTTTGCCTAAAGGATGCATTTCCCTTAATCAAAGTGATCAGGTTTGTTGATTTTGATGAGAAGCCAACAATGTGGTTTATTTATGAAGAGATGGACAAAGCTAAAGAAAAGATTAAAAAAAAAGGTAAATCTGATTATTCATATTTTTTTATTTCAGAGCTAATTTAGAAACTAAATTTAGTTATTGTTTTCATTGTTTGGCTATATGCCTTTGTGGGAAATCATTGATCAACGATAGGATAGTCAGATACATAAGCCTCTTCATGTAGCTGACTATTATTTGAATCCTATGCTACATTATAATTCCGGGTTCAAAGCTGATTATGAATAGAAGAAATGATTACATGATTGCTTACAAAGGATTGTGAAAGATGTTGAAAAAATATGTAAGGCTGATTCTCAACTTGAGGAGTTTAAAAACAAGTTTGGGATATTTGAAAGTATAGTTGTTACCAAAGTACTTAATACCAAAACATCGACACAATGGTGGGAGTATTATAGGAGTCAATATTAAGAGTTGTAGAAATCCGCTATTTGCTGTTATCTCTTACATGCAGTTCCTCTGGTTGCGAGAAAAATTTGAGTGCTTTTGAGATGATAACTTTCACATCAAAATCTATTTATTTAAATTAGAATTCTTAGTTAATCGAAGTTGACTAGTTGTAGTACTTGTCTTCTGATGTTTGTTTATGTCCATACAAAAAGAAGAAATTGTTTGAAAAGGAAAACTACGAATGATATGGCTTTTGTGATGGCTAACTCAAGGTTGAGAAAGAATAAGTAAATAAGGACACCCAAAGAGTACGAGATTGATGACCTTCCATCATATGAAAAATGGATCCCTGATGATGAAGACTTGAAAAGGTTTGATAAAGAGATTGATACTACAATTGAAAATGTTGTGCAAGTTGGGATGTGTGTTAATAGTGTTGGTGAAGATAATTTGCAGATTTCAAGTAGGAGAAAAATGAAGATGATATGGCTAACAAGAGAGATGATAAATTGAATGCTAGATGATTTTTTTGTTATACGTTTATGACTTGTGACTTTTGTGAACTTATGGAGAGACCTTTGTTTGTAAATTTACTTCGTGGGGAAGAACAAGATCATCCGATTTTGGACTAAAATGAAAATAGTCGTAAACTTTAAGGACCAAAGGGTATAAAGTAAATCTCTAACCAAACCAACCAAGAACAAAGCAAAGGGAGACATCATCAATCGGTGGTTGGACGGGCGGACAAGTCGAGCTAAACACTCGCAGACCAAAACGCTTGAACTCGTTGGGTTTAGGATGACGGCCGTCGCTGCGAAGTCCCACATCGGTTGGAGAGGAGAACGAAGCAGTGCTTATATAAGCTGTGAAGACCTCTCCTCACAGGACGCGTTTTGGGGCTACCACTCCGGATGTGCTGTGTGTTGTCGGGAGTGGGTCCGCCAAAAACAAAACTGTGCGGGCGAGGCCCAAAGCGGACAATAACCTGTGGCGGTGGTCTGGGCTGTTACAATTGGTATCAGAGCCGGTGCCGGACCGAGTGTGCGAACTGTGTGTTCCACATCGGTTGGGAGCGGGCAGTCCACTAGGTGGAGCTGACCCGTTTCCTCACAGGACGCGTTTTGGGGCTACCATTCCGGATGTGCTGTGTGTTGTCGGGAGTGGGTCCGCCAAAAACAAAAGCGTGCGGGCGAGACCCAAAGTGGACAATATCCTGTGGCGGCGGGTCTGGGCTGTTACAGTCGCCACCACCTCCACTTCGTTTTCTCCATCCAATGCCCGCCTTCCCCTCCCCTCTCGTCATCGAGCCTTTCCCCACAATAGCCTTAGCTTCCTCCGCTTCTCCGCTGCTGGCATGGTCGCGCGTCGTGGTCCCGCGGCCCTCACCCTCTCGTGGTATTCCAAATCGGATGACTCCCAGTTCAACGGGTGGGGATCCTACGTGACGGAACAGACGCGACGAAAAGGAAGAGCAGGTGCGTGGAGATTCGGTAGGCGATTTTGGCCCCATCCTTGACTCTCAGTTTCTGGGGTTGGTTTTGATGGGTGAAAGTCTCCGTTGGATGTGCAGGACTTGGGAATTACTTGATTGGAGCGATGGGGGCTTCGATTGTGGTTTTAGTTGCAGCAATGGCCCGTTTCTCGCATCAAAGAGGTAGATGCGTTCAGTGTTCTGGGCTGAGGATTTCAATATTGCAACAATGGCCCGATTACCGGATTAGGATTAACGGCGTGTTTGGGAAGCTGAAGAAACCATGAGATATATTTATTTAGTCTTATGCTTTTGTATAATTTAATTTTAGTCCAGTAGGCACTAGGAATGTTAATGAGTTGGGCCGGGCTCGGATAATTTAGCTCGAGCCCGATCAAAAAAATTTCAACCTGGGCCCGAGTCTGAGTCCGATCCGAGTTTTTTGCCCCTTTCCCTCTTTTTATATTTATAGGCAATTTCAAAATTTAAATGTTATTTTTTATTTTTTTTATATTTTATTTTAATTATTTAATTATATATAAAATTTATCAAGCATTGAGTTTGTCGGGCCGAAAAATCGACTCGACGGTTTGATTGTAAAAAGTAAGTCCCGAGCTCAAGCTCGAGTCCGACTAAAGTTGGATTTTTGTCAAGCCGGGCTCGGGCCAAAAGACGAGCCCGGCCGGATAATTCGCGGTCCGGCCCGGCTCATTACCACCGCTAGTAGGCACGTAATGGAAGTGTCTCGTTAAATAGACAAATCAAACCACGTCTTTGATTTATCAGTAGTGAGTTTCAATACGATTATTTACACATCTAATTAATCTCTGCCGCCTACTACAAAATCCAGAAACCAAACGAAGCCTGCGATGGACTGAAAACTCAGACTTCTTCCTTCCTCTCTCTCTTGTCCAACTCGGGTAAAGAGAAGAAATTAGGGTTTCCGAGAGGCCACGGGAGAGGCCATGGCGACGGAGAATCCCTCATCCTCTGCCGCCGCTTCGTCGGCTCCGAGATCGAACCCTTCCGCGTCTGCCGATTCGTACATCGGCAGCTTGATTAGCCTCACATCCAAGAGCGAGATCAGGTACGAGGGCTTCCTTTTCAACATCAACACCGACGAGTCCAGCATCGGCCTCAAGAACGGTATTTTTTCGCTATCATCACCCCTTTTTATGGTTTCTTTTCTTTTTTTTTTTTTTGGGGGGGGGGGGGAGGGGTCTGCAGTTAGGGTTGCGTTGATATTGCCTAATGCTTGTTTGTTCCTCGTGTTTGCCCTTTTTTGCTTTTAAATTTTGTCATTGGAAGTGAGTTGTGTTTGGGGGACAATCTGGGAGCTTTAATGCGGCTTGTTGCGATGTTAACCTGTTTTTTTTTTTTTTTTTGGGGGGGGGGGGGGGGGGTTGCCTTCTGAATGACTGGGTGGGGGGCTCGTGTTTGGTTAGCTGTTTGTTTCGGGAAGACATCAAAATGGTTGAGGCTTTAGGATTAGGTCGTGTTTGTGTAAGATGGTATTCGGGTAAAGCAGTCGAATTGTTATCGTCCTTGCCTTGTATGATTTTGCTTGGCGCAGATGGTGTAAATAGTTATACGTTTAGTTGGAAGCCATCAAATAGGTCTGCTGATAAGGAAGAGCTTGGTGTTTGCTGAGTTGTGTCTATTGCGCCTGAGAAATGATATCCATGAGAAAACATTGGTCAATGAGTTTCATTTGGTCGTCGAATTTTATTTTTGTCCATTGGTTGCCTTTTGGCAGTTCGATCTTTTGGCACTGAGGGACGGAAAAAAGACGGTCCCCAAGTCCCACCAAGCGAAAAGGTTTATGAATACATACTGTTCCGAGGAAGTGACATCAAGGTATTGTTTTATAAAATATTTCATTTATTTTTCTGAGACTCCTGCTGTGGTTGAATTCGAGCATGATGCTGATCTTTGAAGTTTTACTTGATTCCAGGATTTGCAAGTTAAATCATCTCCACCTGTTCAATCTGCCCCGACCATCAACAATGATCCAGCTATCATACAGGTTAGACGGAAACCATCATTACATCAAGTTGCATCGGAAGAAAAAAAATATAATTTTCGATACGTTAATCTTTGGCAGTCTCACTATCCCCATCCTGTGTCAACCTCCACCAGTTTGCCCAGTGCTGCTAGTGGGCCTTCACAGGACCCGGTTTCTAACACACCTCAGATAGGGCTGCCTGGCACCAACTATCAAGGTGGTCTTCCCCTATATCAGCCAAGTGGGAATCTTGGATCCTGGGGAGCTCCACCTGCTCCTAACGCTGCTGGTAGTGGGCTTGTCATGCCCACCATGTATTGGCAAGCTTATTATCCGTCACCAAATGGGATGCCTCATATGCCTCAGCAGTCCTTACTGCGTCCACCTCCTGGCTTACAGATGCCTCCTTTACAGCAGCCGATGCCTATGCAATATCCTGGCTTCAATAACTCATTCCCTACTGGAGCCTCAAATTTGCCGGGTTCCCTAGCCGAAGTCCCTTCTCCTTTGTTCCCTCCCAGCAGCAGCTCATTGTCTATGCCATCAAACTTCTCTGTATCTTTGACATCAAATGTCACAGCTCCAGCTCCAGCTACATTACCCGCTACCATAACCCCAATTCCTTCAGCTACCCTGTCTTCAGATGCATTACATAATTCCATTCCAAACAAGGCTCAGGCTTCTTCTCTGCCTGCTGTTGGGGCTAACCCCAATTTTATGTCCCTCCCTCCCTTAACCAACCCTTCCCCTGTTAATTTCTTAGCACCCCCAGTGACTGCAAAGCCAATTCCTAGTGTTGGTCCCTCCCTACCATTTCAAGGTGCTTCTCAACCTGCTGCATCTATTTTAGGGCCATCTGACTCCGGCAATGTAGATGCTCCGAAAACGACTTTGCAAACCCCAACGCCTTCTTTGATAACACCTGGCCATCTGTTGCAATCTGGAACATCTGCTGTACCTTCATCTCAACCCTCTCAAGCTGCTCACAAGGATGTGGAGGTTGTAAAGGTTTCACCATCACCACCAAATCCATCAGCCTCGATAAATTTAGATGTGCAACCCCCTATTTTGCCTCTTCCCCCACAAGCACAGCCTATTGAGGTAGTACTTACTGCAATTCCCTAGTTAATACTATTGTATCTATATCTGTTTATTTTTTATTTTTGGGTTTGAAATCACTTTCTCCCCTTTTTTGTTTTTGGGTGCCAAGTGATTGTATGCTTATCTGCAGAATGGTGCTCCATTTCAGTCTCGTTATGGATATAGAGGACGTGATAGGGGAAGAGGAGGACGGGGCCAGGTAATGTTCCCATAGTTCGTTAGAAACCTCTGCTAAGTTAAAGTCCTGCTTCATGTCTAGAGTGCCCTTTTTAATGTATACATTTAGGACTTCTGTTGTAGGAATTGGTGGTCTTCCTTATGCTAGTGTTCATTGCACGTTTGCCTGCATTTAGACATTGTGGACGTGGATGGTGTCTTTGGTAGCCATTGTTCAGCTGATTAACAGTGTTAAATGGTGATATGACGGAATTTTATTTGGTGCGGAAGTCATAATGCATTTATTGGCTAGTCTTGCAGTTTTACCATAGCCTGATCATTTTTTATTTTTACAGATGGTATGAGATGGACTATATTGTTCGTTCAGAACTATAAACTATAAAGTAGTAGGAATTTCGAAACAGTTTTTTTCCTCCATGTTGGCTGTAATTAGTATCACTGTCGTATTCCAAAACTTGGTGCGCGATATATTTACCCTTAATGGATAGTTCGAAGGTTCTAAGTTGCATTTAAGATTCCCGGATTGTTTTTCCCATACCTGTACCTGCCAATTTAAACTGAAGATGGCAAATTTCTCTTGGATTAAACAGAATTCCCGCCCAGTAACCAAATTCACTGAAGATTTTGACTTTACGGCTATGAATGAGAAATTTAAGAAGGATGAAGTTTGGGGTCATCTTGGGAAAAGCAGCAAACATCATTCCAAGGACAAAGAGAGTGATGGCGATGTCAGCGAGGAGGATAACTTTCATGATGATGACACTGAATTGCCAAAGATCGATGTCAAGGTAATAATGCTCCCTTGCAAACGGTGCCAACTTGTTCTAATATGGGAGACTTACCCATGTGACCCTGTTAACATTTTTTATCGTGGTTGAATGCTTTGACCAGCCCGTTTACAATAAAGATGATTTCTTTGATTCCATCTCCTGCAATGCCCTTGATCATGATTCTCAAGCTGGAAGGACTAGATTCTCTGAGCAAATGAAGTTGGACACAGAGGTATGTCCTGTTTTGATATCCTAACTGTGTTTGTACAGTACAAGATTCCCTGATTGGTTTCTTCCTACAGACTTTCGGTGATTTTTCGAGGTACAGAGGAGGCCGATTTGGCCGTGGCATGAATCGTGGTGGGGGTCGTACGCGTGGTTACTATGGGAGGGGTTACGGATATGGTGGTGGAAGAGGCCGGGGAAGGGGGACTTACACCCGTCCTCAGTAGCTGTTTCCTTTTTTATTTTTTATTTTTTCCATTTTCTCTGTGTAGAAGATAAGCTTTTGCTTCTTGGTCAACTGAAGTGTGGTTTAGTTTGATGCACCTGTTGTTTGTGTGTTGTCTCCATTTGGGAGAACAATAGGGGATATTTTACTGTTATTCCTAGAGAAATTAGTAGGAATCTTTGAGCTTGGACTGAAGGAGCATACAAACGAGTCCGTTTTATTAGCTGACAGAATAAACCTCAATTCCCTCACTCCCTTTTTCACTCTGCTCGCCATTTTTGGCAATTGAACTGAATAGTGAGCTGAATAATATCTCCTCATGGAGGAACCACCCTCCATTTCCCCTCCTGGTGGTGTTCTTCCTCGTACTTACCTGTGCTCTCCTCTTTCAAGTCCAGCTTCCATCCTCAAACGCAAGAACCCTCCTTCACTTCCTCTTACCTCCGCCTCACCTATGCTGTCCTCCACCTTCTCTTCATGGTCATTGTGTTCATCCTCATCACCGGTGAAGGTCCGTCTGTCAGAGGAAATTCAATGTATCAGATCCGGTCTTCAAAAGCATTTGTCCGTAGTACCTGACTCTGGTTTTGCCAACAATTCTGGTGCACAGACGGTTCCCTGGATAAAGGAAGGCAAAGAAGTCAGTTCACCTGTGGCGCCATTGGTTGGCCTTGGCTTGTGGGGTTTTCGGGATGTGGACCAAATTCTCGGGGATGGATGGGGTCGTGTCCAACTTCTACAGCCTGCATTCTTGGATGGGAATCGCATGCATCTCCCTATTCACTGTCCAGGTAAGTCTTACACCCTTGGGCATTAAAGCTCGACATTGTTTTAATAGCTTTCCAATTTTGGTGTTACGTTCCTGCAGTTGATGATGAGTTTCAGGAGGTTTTGGCACCGAGGTGTGGCAAGGTCTACTTGGACGAAGGTCCTGCCGTGGCACGTGTTCCTCGGATTGTACACTTACGACCTGGCCGTCATGACTCCGGAGACCGGGCTCCTCGAGAAGCTGACGTTCCTGTAGGCGGGGAGGGTTGAGGTGAGACCTCGCGGCAGCCCGGAGTCGATGGTTGTCAACGATTTGGGTCTAAGTTTGGCACTCTTTGAGTGGGGTTGTAATACTAACCGCCGTTTCCCCAAAGCATCATACTCTTCCACTGAATCTAAGAAAACTTGATTCTCTTATGTGACCCAAAACATGTGTTGTTCCAGCTGGTCTGTAAAGATTTGCACAGATGCCGATGTTCTGGAGAGACCCCCCTTTTGTCTGTAAATTTACTTAGAAGGAGAAGAACAAGAACGTACGAATTTGGCCTAAAATGAAAATAGTAGTAAAATTTAAGGACCAAAGAGTATAAAGTAAATCTCCGACCAAACCAACCGGGACCAAAGCAAAGGGAGACATCATCGCTCGGTGGTTAGAAGGGCGGACAAGTCGAGCTAAACACTCGCAGACCAAACGCTCGAACTCGCTGGGTTTAGGATGGCGGCCGTCGCCACCACCTCCTCCTCGTCGTCGTCCACGTCGTTTTCTCAGCCCAAATCCCGCCTCCTCCTCCCCTCTCGTCGCCGAGCCTTGCCTCACAGCAGCCTTAGCTTCCTCCGCCTCTCCCCTGCAGGCATGGCCGCGCGTCGCTCCCCCGCGGCCCTCTCCCTCTCGTGGGATTCCAAACCGGATGACTCCCAGTTCAACGGGTGGGGATCCGGCGTGACGGAACAGACACGGCGGAAAGGAAGAGAAGGTGCGTGGAGGTTCGGGAGGCGGTTTCGGCCTCCTTGACTCTCATTTCTGGGTTGGTTTTGATGGGTGAAAGTCTCCATTGGTTGCGCAGGACTTGGCATTTACTTGATTGGAGCGATTGGGGCTTCGATTGTGGTTTTAGTTGCAGCAATTGCCCGTTTCTCGCATCAAAGAGGTATGCGTTCAGTGTTCTGGGCTGAGGATTTCAATCTTGCAAATTAATCAGATATCCTCGGACACCTATCCGACTTCCCTCTTGGCGGGCTCCTCACTGTCCTTGTGATTCTGGATGTGTCGCTTACATTGCTACAAAGGCTGGCTTGCCCATCCAGTTCGGGGTGTCATTTTCTACCGTTGGCTGCGATTGATGTGTGCTATATACTTGTTTTCGCAGGGTTTAAGATACGATTTCCGGTTTTCTCTATAACTATGGTTAAATTGACTAGTAGCGTAGAGGAGACTGAGACAAGCTTGACAGATGGGCAGGACGCCAGCATGCCAGAGGAAAGTGTAGAAATGGTGGTTCAGGAAGCTGGGGGTAATATGATTTCAGGTAGTTCTTGTATTGTTGATTTTTTCGAATTGGCTTCATCCACTATGCTGCTACACTAGATTTGTCTCAGAAGTTTGTTAGATATTTTGTTCATTCTAATCTGGTAGTTTTAGTCAGTTATTTTTTCCATTCCACATAGAAGCTCTAGGATCACTTATGAAAACAAGGTTGAAGTTATCAAACTGAATACACTAGAAGCCATGAAGCAATCATGGTTTTGTTTGGGTCCTCAAATCAATTTTGTCGATTTCTTTGGTGGCTGATTTTCCTCTTTTCCGTTCTGGTTGAGACTACTAACTGGTCCCTACGATTTGGAAGGGTGCATTTGATGGATGTCTTCATGTTGCGATTCAGGAAAATTATTTTCCTTCCTAGAGAGCGTTTTTTTAGTATAATAGAGAAGATTAATTTCTTGATTTGAAAAGGACGTAACAATTTAGTACCTAATCTTATACCAGTCAGCTTTTCTGATTTCACACAAAGTAGTAGAAAAAATCCTTCGTGTCCTTTATTTTCTGACGTTCAGGAATGGAATTCCTATTCAAAATTGTGTTTTCATCTTAAATATTAGATAAATCTATAAAGTGAAATTAGGGCCATCAACTTTCATTTGGTAAATGGTCGAATGAAAGCTTGACTTAATTCTATTGACCGCCCGATGACCTTTTTAAACGTGCATGCAAGCCCCACTTGCAGCTTGTTTGAAAAAGCTGATCAAAGTGAAGACTTGTATGGGTTGGAGGTCAGTTCGGGTCTTGCAGCAAGATGTTTGATGGCATGTCTGATTTCAAAGTCCATCTGGGTCTTATTGATTTTCAATTATTGGTCCTGGCTATTATTTTATTAGACAGTAAATTTTATTTCAGATGTTTCAAGACTGAGCGACAAGACAAAGCGCATTATCATACCACCTTTGGTTGATTCTACTCAGCAGGAAGCTTTGATGATCTTGAAAAGACTTAAGGTGTTTGGACATCACTATTCTCTGAATATTTCAAAGAAGTTATTGGCATGGGTATTGTCCTGCAATGTCTGATTGTTATGTGGCTTTTCCTATTGATAATAGTCCATTGATTGGCAGGCGTATGTAATGTTGCTTACGCAGCACTTTTAAACTGGACTACTGGAGTATTTGGATTTTCATGGCATTTTGCCATATTTTGCTCATAGATGGATCTTCTCCAGAGTTTTCTGGTGTTTTGAATGCCATGCTTCCTTTTTCCATATGTTACCTTTCTTTTTGCTTGACTTTTTGTCTTGAGTGACGTTTCTGCCTCATAAGACTTGAAATTTTCCAAGGCCTTTTGTTCCCAGCATCGGTGATTTGTTATTAAGCATGACTTCATGTGCAATCAAACTATGCAGATTATTGAAGATGGCATTAAGCCGGATGAGTTGTGTACCAGAAGGGAATATGCTAGATGGTTAGTTCGTATGAATTCCTCATTGGAAAGGTAAATCTTGTACAGTGGATCTTCAAAGTTTACCCTGCAAATTACATAATCCGATGCCTAAAACACCTGTTCTGGTTCTAGGAATCCAAGGCGGCGAATTGTCCCATCCAGTTCCCTTCTTGGTTCTGGAATGCCTGCTTTTGATGATGTGAATGTTGAGGACCGAGATTTTGAAGCCATTCAAGGTTAAGAGCCTTGATAATATTTTTAATTCTTTTGCAGAAGAAAGCATCTGACTAGAAATTTCTAATTTCCCTAAGCCCTTGCGGAGTCTGGTGTTATTTCCAGTAAGCTATCATTAGGCTGTTCTATTGGTGCAATCTCAGATAATCACCCGGTGCTGTTTTTCCCTGATAGGTAATTTATAGTAACAGAAAGTACTTTTGATTTCAAAGTTGAGATTTGTTTTCCTATAAAATTCTTTCGCTGTGCAGGAATATTTCTCGGGAAGATCTTATAAATTGGAGAGTACAGTTGGAATATGATTATATTCCTAAAATTGAAGAGGTACCAGTAGCATGAACTATCTGGTCTCCCTTCTTTGTCAGTTTAATTGTCTCCTTTAGATTGGTGCTTTGCTATGCTTAATGCCTTGCTCATCTGCAGCCAGATGTCAAAGACAAAAGTTGGCTTCATGGATATGAAAGAGTTCAGTTCTGCCTTGCCGCCAGAGTTCTTCCGGGACTTGTTGGCTGGTGATAAAAGCATCGTCAGGAAAGCTTTTGGTCTCTCTCACCACCTGCCTCTTGCTTTCACTTTTATCCTACTAATGAGAATACTGGGGCACCTTGCCTTCTAGCTAATCCTATGTAAACTGTTTACAGGACAAAGTAAACGCTTCCAACCCAGTAAACCTGTGACAAATGCGCAGGCTGCCGTTGCACTGGTCAGTGAAAAGGTGATGGACGCCATCCAGATCGAGTTATCCCGACAAGAAGCCGAAGAATACTCAAGGAAGGTTACAATGGATGAGATAAAGAATGGGCTGCTTGAAAGAGGGGATATAAAGAAATATTGGGATGAGAAGCTTAAAGGCGAAGAGACCCGTGGTTCGGAAGTTGAGAAGGATTATCTTGCTGCCATCGACGCATTACAGCAGGAGAATCTCATCCATGAAAAGAAGTTGCAAGAGCATATGAAGGAGAAAGCAGCCTTGGATTGTCAGAAGCAACTGATCCTCAGCCTCGAGGAAGAAGTGGACGAGATGTCGGAACGTCTTGCTTCGGAAAGGTCCTCATTTGTTGCTGAGCAATGTAGGGTGCAGGACATGATTAGCGAATTACAGACAAAACAAGAAGGGATGCTTGACGCAAAATCAGTCCTTGAAGCCGAGAAAGAAGCTCTCAGGATACTCCGGTAACTTACTGCTTCCCCCCTGAAACTCCTTTCTCCAACAACTCCAACAAACTTCTTGATTCAGATTACAACCTTTGACACCAGAGTCAATTTCGCAGGTCGTGGGTGGAGGAAGAGGCTAGGAAGAGCCAGGCTCGAGCAAAGGTCTTGGAGGAGGTGGGAAGGAGGTGGAAATGGGACGACAACCAGTCATAGGGTTGAGCCTAGTAGTAGACGGGACGGGGTTATTCCTCCCGCAGGCTTGATCTGACCTTTTCATGAGCTTCCATTTCACGATCTTCCCTGTTGTCGGGTGTAAGTTCATAAATCATATTTCCTATATATAATACATGTACTGCAGTGCAGGACGCCTTGGGGGTGAATTGTTATGACTTCGGAAACTTGGAGCATTTGATTTGTTATTGGGGTAGATCCAGATGTGGATGCGACGATTCACATCAGTTGGAAATGAAAATGACACCACATGTTGATATCCAGCTCATGAAAATGCCATGTCATTTTCCACGATGAGCCCAAGTCATTTGTGTAACGAAACCGTTAGTTAATATAGACACCTAAAGTAATTACCTTCAAGTCTCCAATTGCATGGGTACAGACTACCATTTGCTAATACTTACCTTACAATTATTTGTCCAGCTACAAGATTTCTTAAAACATAAGAAAATTGCCAGGCATCAGTGGTGTAACGGGTTCGGGCCCGTTGGGACGAGGCGCTTCTCGAAGTCCTATCGCGGGTCGATTTCTCCTTCAGACGGCTGCGGCTGCGGCTGCATTCGCACATCCGGGGGCTTGCGTCTACCTTTTGCCTGACCCCAGTTGTACTCATACTTAGCCAGGAATTTTCTTCCCGTGGTCGGTGAGCATGGACGACAGACCAATGAGTAAGTCCTCGAGCCTGGGATGTCATGCCTGTTGCTCGCGACAGTGGACCCTGTTCCGTCGAAACCGAGAAGCATCAACAGGAGGACTGATAAGACGAGGGTCGAGAATATGAGCCGGGAACATTCAGGTGGCATAGTTTGAGGAAGTGAGTGAGGGGGAAGATGATACGAGTTATGAGACTTGGAGAAAATGGTGTTTGTTGTGTGTAGATGATTTATATGGAAGTGTGATTTGTGATTAACTAAGGATATCATTTAGGGTGGTTAGAGGATGTGATTTGCCGTTGAGATTTGAAAGAAATCCAACTTGGAGTTCAAGCAAACCACTTCTTACATTACTCAGTTTTGTACTAGAAACTTGTGTCCGTAAGCCATGACTCAACTCCCCACATTAATGTCGTGCTCGCTGACGTCATCAAGTTTCTACCGACCTGCGCGTGGCGGTGGAGGAGGAAGGCGACGTTCGCCGAGCCCGATCACGTCCGTAGGATCGGACGATGGTACGCCGTTCCCTCGACGATTCAATTATTTTTTCGTCTCTGTTGTCTGGTCGTCGTAGCTTTGGTAGCTTCAGTGAGGGAAGAGCTTTCGATGCTTGGCGAATTAGGGTTTTTCGTCTCCTCGATTCGATTGGGATCGTTTCGTTCCATTTTACTAGTTTCCATTGCCTTGACAATGCATTGTTAGATTTCTATTGATGGTGAATTTCTCCTGATCCCTGAATTCAGGTGAAGCTGCATTTCTCAGGAGCCTCGAGTTCTCCTGAAACGTCTGTCTTACAATGCAGCCTCTGTGGCTAAACTCAGTTACTCCCTTCTCCATTGCAGTCTTCGCTTGCCGCGGCCTGGCCCCGACAATTTCTACTATCCCCCGGAATGGACATCGGAGAAGGTGAGATTGGGTGATGGATGGTATTTCATTGCCTTGGGTTTGTTGTTGTGATCTTTCCTTGACTTTGAAGTGGGAAAGTTTTCTCCCCCTGACGTTTTATTATCCTATCAGGGCTCTCTAAACCAGTTTCATGGTGAATACGCTTTCTGGGAAAGAGCATGGAAATTAGACCAAGGCGTGTTGATCATAAGGCTAGGAAATCATTCTATTTTTCTCTCTCTGTCAGGCAAGTGTTGTTCATTTGATCCGGGTACAGCTGCATGTGTTATGCTGTTTCTTTACGAAGCTACAGTTGCTTTCCATTTCATGCAAATCTGTTTGAGGCTAGGATCAATTATGATATTAGCCTCAAGTAATTCACTGGAATGGGACGCTATCTAATTAGCTATATGTCCTTTATTTGCAAATCCTCAGGTGCTCTGAAATAGCATTATAACCATATGATGGTAGCTTTGCTAGCATTTGGTACGCAAAATTTTTTTGGTTAGGCATATTTTCGGAAGTGTAATTCCAGACTGATTTACTTAACCAGAATCCATTCACTAGTTTTCTTCTTTTGGACAACTATTTCAGTTGATTCATCTTTGGATAATAAGAAATATTCTTCATTTTTTGTGATTTTGAGTGAACTGCTTATAGGCTGTGCTACAGGATATTTTCTATGTTTAGTGAGGTAGCTTTTAACTCATTTGCAGAGACAAAAACCATCAAGTATTATGCGTTCTCTCAGTTCTTCCTTGTGACAAGTTTCAATTATCTGGGGTGATTCTAATTTCTATTAAGTATGAACGGACAGGCTATGGAGACCATACATTTGGGTCATTGCCAAATCGATATAAGATATAAGAGATGCCTTTTTCTGTTGTAGCAAGCAAACAGATAAGTCACTAATTGAATTGAGTGGGTTAAGCTGACCAACTCTTGGCAATTTTCAAGGGAACAGGATAGCTTTTAGACGTCCTGTTCACAAGTGCGAATGATCTTAATTTTAGCATTTCTAGAATAAGGTCTTTCTGTTTGTTGTATGCTTGATCTTAAATTATAGTTTATTTGGAATTTTTCTCTGAAACCATGTTTTTATCAGAGGCAGTATTCAACCTTGATATATACCATGGTAGGCAGTTTATCATATGCTTATACCTTGCTAAGTATATGTTGACATGATCCTGTCCTTGTGATGAGTATCTTGGTTCGAACCATCACGTCGGTTGTTATGGCATAATGAAAATCACGAGAATATTTACTTATGGATAAAATACTTTTGTTCTGTAGATTCGAGATGCCTTCCATATTTGGCATGGTGGATGCAATTTTGTGATTACAAAGGGTGTACGATTCAATGCCGAGAAGTGAGGAACTATTACTCTTGTTCGCTAAATCCGCAAGTGCAGGGTTCGCATCAAGTAATATAGAGTAAGTAAAGTGTCGATTCCACGAGGAGACACTGTTGGAATTCCCTTCTATCGTATGATGCCAACACTTTCAAAGTCAACCCAAAAGTAATTAGAATTGTAACTAAAACTAAATAAAAAATCAAGTAAATAAGTAAAGGCAAAAGTGAAATCAAGAATAAGAAAGCTTATGACTATGATTCCCTCAGTTGTTTCGTTACTATTCCATGTCTCTTCTCTCCCTATTTTAATTCCATGTTCGTTGGTCCTTTCGAGAACACCCAAGTGGCATAAGGTGGGTGGTGAGTGTTTAGAACCTTGTCATGATTCGTGGTTCGCACACTTTACTTGGATTTACAGTTGGTCTCTTGGGTGATAACTACGGGCCCAAAGGGGATGTAGTGCGGCCGGGCGTGAGGCTCGCGAGCTTGTCAATGAGTCCCCGAGCCTCGTGAGAGGGCTCACAAAAAGTAAGTCTGCCACTAACCTCGCTGATATAAAAAAATTTCATGTTCGTTTACTAACCGAAATCTCTAGTTATCGTGCTCCTTTTGAAGTCCGCCAAACTACCTAAATTATCGATCCGTATCTCTAAGCTCTCGACTAATTAGATACATTAGGTTTCGATATTTTTTGGTTGCCTTCAGTGTATATCTCTATATCACCTTAAGTCCGCTCGCTCTCACGACACAAACCAGGCTACTTTCACCATTACTTCTTCTCTTAAGATCCTCTCTCGAACTCACTCAAGCACAAACGATCAATATGAACGTTGGCCACACGCACACAAGCATTAAGAACAAGTGAAGTAAATAAACGGAACACAAAACGAGATAGTTTAAAGGAATTCACTAAGAAAGCAATTACACAACCGAATTCTTCATATTCCTAGAAGAAAGAATTAGTTCATGCTGAAAATAATGAAAAACTAAACTAAAGAAATGGAAAAACATCCTAAACATCGCTCGAAGTTTTGTCAAATATCTTTGAATGTGGCCCGATGTGATCTCTCGTTTCCGGCACCCCTTCTCAAAAGGTAGGACATCCCTTTTTATACATCCAAGGATTGAACCATAAAGGATCTTTTGGAAGGTTGAAAAAATCTTGGAAATAAAATATTTCTTTCGCGTCCTACGCTGCACGAAAATCTGGTGCAGCTGCACTAAACATTTTGTCCAACTTTTGACACTATTGTGTAACTGCAACAATTTCGAGTACAGTTGTATCAACTCTTTGTGAAACTCCATCCACCCATCATTCCTTCCGAATTTACCTACAAAATTAATAGAACTACAGTATCCAAATCTAAGTAATATACTTGGATATTACAATATACCTCAAGGATTTAGCCAAATATCGCGCAATTAGATGGATGAAAATATATACTTATAACAAGTAGTCACTCTACAAAGACTTGGACCTTTACAATGAAATCAGCATGCTGCAAGCACCATCCAGACTGATCCTAAGAACTGCAAATACGTGATTATTTGTGGGGCTCAGAAGAAGATTGGGGAATTCGACATTTAGGATGAAGAAACATTTGAACTTCCTGCAGATGAAGGTTTATTATTATTAGAATAATTTGGCAACAATTTTATTTGGCTTGTCTTGTCACTCTCTCAGCTGTAGCTGATGATTTGCATGATTGTAGTCCATTTAGTGACTAACGATATCTCCATTTTCAGAGAGGGGAAGCTTTCTGATTGTAGATCCCCAAATTGTTTGCCGTCCGAACAAAATCGACTGAACTCATGTCGTACCCGCTCGAAAATCATTTTGAAAGTTTGTGGGTCAATTCACGACTACGCTCAATCCGACTTTTACAAAAATAATAATAACAGACTTGACCAATCTGCCTAAAGAAGGGCCTTCTTGGTAAAGCCCAGCTGATCTGCCCACCAGGCCCATCCACCGGCCCGCCTAACCCAGTGCCAAAGCCCCCGAGGCTGGAAGAAGTCAGCCCAGCCAGTAAACAACGTTGGTGGCGCCCCCAATTACAGTCTGCAGCAACAGCAGCTGTAGCATCAGCAGCAGAGCAGTGCCGCAGCAACGACAAGTTCCATCACCTCCCGCCGCCTAGCAAAATAGAGGAGCAGCTCCAAGGAAAGGACAGAACACTCCACCTCTGCGATTACCGCCCGACAGCACCAATGCCTCACGCCGACGACGACTGGGCAGGACTAGCAGCCTACCATCCATCCACAACGCAGCAGGAGACGCATACAGCCACCTCCCTCACGTCATCCCACCTGCAGCGTTGTGAAGAAAAGCCAAACAGCAATGATTTCCCCCTTTGAATCTTACCGATGTCGACGGACGAAGCGGACTCCAGTCGCCTTGCTCAGCCCGAGATTAGGCCTCCACTTGCTCTGCGATGGACAGACCCACTTGAGAGCCTCACCCCATTTCTCCTCTCCTGACGGCGTCCCTCATATACGGCTCTCCTTCCCTTCCACACCAGAGGAGGATCTTCTCTGGGAGGACCGGCATCTTCTCCACAAAAAATCCTTCGACACCCCCTAACCAGGGTAAGGATGGATCAGTGATGCAAGGACACCCCCGACGACCAACCCAAGGAGAAGATTCAACGAAAGCAGCCGGGAGACGCCGTAACTCAAGCTGCAGCAAGCTTCAGCATCCCCAAGCGCGACAGACAGCAATGCTAGCCTCCAACTTCATCAGCTTCATCAACCACTCCCGTTGACAACGGATGTCCTCCTGCAGCAACAGCAGAGACGAAACTTCGTCCTTAGACGACATAACCAGTTCCAATCAACTCCGGGCTTTTCGTATTTTAATCTGCTCCTTTCTTTGTGCAGGTACACGCTCTAAAGACGGAGACCCTCCAGCCTTTCCCGCAGCGACGAACTAGCTCTCTGCGGTCGCACCAACATTCTGCGGCTCTGAACCAACCCTCCGTGGCTGCGAATCAGCCGACAACAGCAGGACGTCCAGTGATGGGCCCCTTACTCCTTCTCTCCCACTCCACATACACCAGCAACGACCAGCGAATCGACTTCGACAACGGCAGTCTCTTCCTGGATGTCCAACGACCAACCCCTTTTCTGCAGCAGCCAGTTGACGCCCTGTATCAGCAAGACATCACCCCGGAGCGGCAAAACCGTCCCTCATATCAGAATCTCCAGGCGTCCCCAGCAATCAGCAGAGGCAAATCCTCATCCCCATGTCGTCTTCAGATCAGACCCTCCTCCCGACGCCCGGAAGATCCAGCCCGTAGACCACGCAACCCATGGACGTCTCCATCCCTGACGATCGGCTCCCAGTCCGCCCAAGGCGTCTCCTCCTATGACCAGATCCACTCCATCAACGGCGACGGTTCCCCACCCGCAGATCAGGCGGCAGCAGGGACAGATCCACCCGGACTCGGCAGCGACACCCTCCCCTGTTCCCCGGCGCTCCTTCAACAGTGTTTCAGCAAGCCATCCCCGCCCGCCTTCAGATCGGGCTCGACGACGGCGCCCAGCTCCTCCTCCTCTGTCATCCTCGAAGCTCCAATGGTGCACCCGTAGCAACCAGACCTCTCGTCGCCCTCCACGGGCGGATCCCGGTCTCGATCATGGCCAGACCCATCTCCTCCGTCCCAGACCTCGATTCCCAGAGGTTCCACGGCGGCAGCAAACCCCCAAGGCGGCTCCCCTCCTCTTCTCCTCTCCTAGGCCCAGCCACGGCACTCGCCTTCCCTGGACGCTCCTCCGAAATTCACGGCAATGGTCTGCCTCCGTCTCGACGCCCTGGAGACCCAGCCGCAGCGGCGGCTCCCCGACGTCCCAGCGAAACCTCTTCCGGCGTCCCCAAGCCTCCTCCCAGCGGCGACCTACCCCTAACGGTCTCGAAACCTGCGGCCAAACCCAACTCCCATGGCCAGACCTGCTTCCCGAGGACGGCGCCTCCAGATCTGACCATCCCCGCCGTCCCTGCTCCCTCCGATGTGGCGGCCTTCCCGTCCCTCCACTAGAGCGCTTATGCCCCGAGGCGGCTCTCCATCGCAAGTCCTCGCCGTCCCGGAACCAGCACCAAGCCGCCTCCCTCCTCTGGTGAATCCCGACGCCACACCAAGCTTGGATCTCGAAGATGTCACACCACCCCCCCCTGAATCGGTCAGCCAACCAGCCCCATCCTCGCAGAGCAAGTCCGCCTCCGGGGTCCTCTTCGAGCAGACCGATCTCCCCTCTTGGACTTCTCCTCTGGTCGCTCGCGTATGGAAGAAAAGTCAAGTTATTTCATCTGATTTTCGTCTGAGTTATGCTACAGGAGGAGGACAGGACGTCAGCCAGATGGAAGACAACTCATAAAGGTAAATTTTTCTCTTACCTATTTATTTGTTGTTATTTGATCTGAATGGACATGTGTTTAGTTCGCAACCTTTTTACAATGGCCTTTTTAAGATAATTCATACTTAACATTGGAATTTTCAATAATCAATAGACAATTTATCCGAAGCGCAATCAAATATGTTCATCTTTTGTGTCTTTCGTTTGTCAAAATTAGCATGATTTCATCCTTGTTTACGTACATGAAATTAATATGTTATGAATATTACTACTCTCCATCATTCGTCTGTTCCTCTACTTTGCATGTAAATACCGAGGAACTACTACCAAGGAATGCATCCTCCGACGACGCGGACGATCGACATCAACGGGCTCACAACGCCCCGTAAGTATCGCTCTTATTTCATTAAGTCCTAATTATTCATTTCGATTTAAATTAGGACTTTCTGACCACTTCTTTATTTTTCTTTGCATGTACATCGAGCATCTAATCTCGGAAGATCAACTTCAAAATTCCGAAGATTAACTCGAAGGCGCGTGTATCAAACCGCGTGGATCTACCCCGGCCTAAAAACCGTGGGTTCGAAGGTTTAAAGCGGCCCCAAACTCAATCAAAGGTACAAAGGGGAGGTGCGGGCCTCCCCGAATTTTTATTCAAATCCACTTGTAACGGGTTGCGGACCCAAGTGTATAGGTTCGCAATCACCGCCCTTCCCCGTCCTTTTGATCTAAATAATTGTTTGTGATTGCGCGTATGCTTAGGCTTTAGGTTTTACGTCGCATGCTCGGTTTTAATCAAACAAACCTAAATTCGGGTCCAACGCCCGTTAAAACGTCGATAAGAGTCCGGCCTACTCCCGGATCGGGCCCAATACCCGTCAATCAAAAGTTAAACCTTTTTTGGACAAATCGCCACCCTTTTCGCATGTTTAGAATATAAAGGTTAGTAAATAGGAATCCCCGAACCCAGACTCTGATTTTTCCGACTTAAAATCACACTATTTTTTAATAAGTCGGTGGCGACTCCGAACAAGTTTTCCAAAGTTAAAACTAAACAACACCCCTTTTTTCGGAGCCATTTAGGATGAGGTGACGGCAAACCGAGCCGCTCCCTGGATCTTCCCGGAATTTCCCAAGCGAGGTCTTAACGCAGCCTTTCGCCCGTCGCCTTCAAGGACTGGAGACGGTCGGCGAAACGCCCCGCAGATCCGTCCGGGAACCAAGGGAGGATTCAACCCGGGTCCCCTTTCCGCAACGTCCGGCGTTCGAGCCGGAACGTCGACCGGACTGGGCCTCGGGGGAGCGGGCCCGGATCCTCGGGTTGCCCGAACCGCAGCGCGCGTGCTAGGCCGGAGGGCGCGCGTACATCCCGGATGGCGACTCCGCTGGGGAAACTCCGCATGTGGATTCCTAATGAAAACCTTTTTACCACATGCGGAGAGGAGTTATTTGTTTTCGCATGTAATTGATTGGCTCGGTGCCCTTTGTATGATCTTTTGTTTGTGTGTGTTTACCGCTTTTTAGGCATTTCTAGGTATGCCCGAACTCGGGGCGAGGATCTTAAGGGGGTCACCGTTAGGCCCAGCTGTGCTGCTCTTTGCGGTGTGGTTTTGGGTCGGGGCCCCGCCTCCCTTAGTCCGAGGGAAGTCTTAGAAACCTTCATCCGAGTCTAGAATTGCTTGCCCACTACAGGTACCAGACACCGCACGTGCATTTGCTTGTTACTAAGTGACTGCTACTCATGCAGGGACAGGTTCATGTACGTGTTGTTTGTAATAAACTGCGACACTAACTCTGTTCGTTTTGCAGCGGTTTGGGTTGGTCATAGGGGGGGTTCCGAATCTCTTTTCTCCCTTCCCTACCTCTTTTTCTTTATGTCATCATACTCATTTGCATCCATTTCGTACGAACGCTTGTTAGTCAATAATCAATATATCAACGCTTTTACATTTGTTAAGTATTATCGTTGTTCAAGTAGGAGAAAACTTGCATGCGAATTCATCTCACGTTAGGAGTTGGATTGGATTGTTATTACAACTGAATGACGTCCAAGCATGCAGGTTTATCAAATGGACTCAATTGCACTGCGCTCGGACATCACATCCTCTGACAAACTCCGGGATTGGTTCAAGGTGCTCAGACCCTCAGAGCAGGAATTCGTCAAGCAGAAGCTCAAAGGTCTACTCCATTTGATCAGACTCGAAGTCGATTGGTTCATGCTGCAGCACCTCGTCGCCCGGTGGAACCCGAACACGTACACCTTCCATTTTGGTACCCTGGAGCTCGCACCGCTTTATGAGGAATACGGACACCTCTCCGAACTCCCTCATCTCCCAGGAATATCGCCTCTGCCTCATTTCGACAAGCCGAAAGAATACGTCACTAGCTTGCTTCAGATCTCTCCAGCGAACGTGTCCACCTTATTCACGACAGAGGGGCACATCAGCATCAGGGAACTCTGCAAGTATCAACTGACACCGTACATACCGCAAGGAGGAGACGGTCAAGGTTCAGCACGTGCCTTCATCCTTTTGTTCGCAGGAACAGTTCTCTATCCCTACAAAAAGGAATCGATTCACGGACGAGCGGTCTACCTGACGAAGGCCATTCTCAAAGGACAACCCTTCCTCCCTAATCTAGTTGGTGAGATGAACTACAGTCTTACCAAGATAGTGCGGAAAGCAAGAGAAGGAGTTCGGAACCATCACTTCTCCTTCAGCCCTCCATTGCTCCAGGCCTGGTTCTACACTCACATCGGCATCACCGGAGAGTCATTCAGGCGGGAGCAGTTTCCAGACTTACTCGACCGCATATCGGACCGCGCTCGACTTCCAACTCGCACATTTGCAGGGGTTAGGGCTCTTTTCCGCTCGCTGGAACCAGATGATTTCTATCGGAAGGCCAAATGCTTTGACGTGGACCTGGCCATTACAAGCTCCCCAGATGGAGATTACATCCCGATCGCCGGGATCACTGGGACGTCTTATTACTGTCCAGCAAGGGTGATGCATCAGTTTGGAGGAAGTCCACGAGTTAGACCAGCGCCGAACAAATTATTTGACCCGATCGACTTGGACAGCCAACCGGCAAAAGGAGCAGTTCAACGGGTCATGGCGCATATCGCTCGGGTTTGGACGAATCTCAAAGAAGAGGAGTACAATCTTTTCATGGAGCGTCAGGCTGACATCGACGCCCGATTTGCACGATTCCAGAAGAAACGAATAACCCCCTGGGATCGCATTTGACGGCTGCATCTCCTCGCAATCCTTGGGCCCGCGAGCCCATCCTGTCTTTCATTTTTATTTTAAGGAACTGTATTGTGAAATGAACCTTTTTGGATTTTATCTAATGCACTCCTTTTTTCACTTGGATTGAATTCGTTATAATCACAATCCAATCCTTGCATTAGGCATACAATCATACATCATTACATGTCACGCATCCAAAGTTTTTTTCATTTGATATTGATTGAATGTTCTTGTCCAACCAAGGTACTGAGCAATAGCTCCATACCGAAAGCGCCCCAAATATCGTGCCATCCGAGCAGTGATGGCCGAAGCTTCGGCAGGACAAGCACTGACTCCCATGGTCCTGTCTCCGGCAGCGGAAGAAGAGATGGCCCCGGCTGCTGACTCCCATCCCGTCGCCCGCCGCCATTGACCTCTCGGCCGCAATGGAAGCTGCCTCACCTTTCCCGACGTTCGCCTTCCCGTCGTTGCCCCAGACTATCCTCACTACCGGGCAACCCTCAGATGGGAGGACCTCACCGATGTACGTCCCACCGCTGGTTACGTCAACAGCGCCGTCGGTGATGTCGTCAGCTGCTCTACTGGCGGCAGCTCCCCTCAATTCCACCTCAAACATACTGGCCCAAGGCGCCGGCCCTCCTTCACTGGGAGACAAGGTGGAGTCTCTCACAGCCGAGGTCTCTTCTTTGAAGACGATGATGGCTGAGCTTCTCCAACGACAGCAAGCAGCCACTCCTGCTCCTGCCACCTCCCAAAACCCCCACCTTCCTCCTGTCATGCCAGGACCCCAAACATCAACATACCCATTCCATCCTAACCTAAACACTTCGCCAAACACTCTACCTCCCTATAATCCGGTCATGCCCGGATCCGCTACCTCCACAAGTGTAGCACCTCTATCTAACCCATACATGAATGCGCCATCCCTTTCCCTTCCCATGCCTCAGCCATATATGCCTCAATACTACCCTCAACCAACATCCCGAGGGCCAATTCCCTACCTCCCAATGTCGTACGGGCCAACTCCCCACACCCACACTCAAACAACCGGGCCAACTCCCTACCCTCAAACAACCTTCACACCTCCCGCTTTCAGAATTTCCCAGCCAATTGCCACCCCTTCAGTTCCGCATGTGGAACCAGCCTTGCCAAGCCCACGAACCCGTAACGCAGCGATCGTCGACGAGTTATTTGGCGAGCAACAACAGACCAGCGCTTTCGAGACAAGGCTCGAGGCTAGGATTGCCTCAATGCAGCAAGAAGAGGCTCGCCGCATGGCAAAGTTGGAAGAGCGCCTGAACGCCATCCGGGGGCATCGGGCACACAACTGGGAGTACGCCAACTACCAGATCCCTCAGATTCAAGTCCCGCCAAAGTTCAAGATGCCCGAATTTGAGAAATTCCGTGGAAATGGCTATCCGGAATTACATCTCAAGCACTTCTGCCACAAGATGGCAGTATATCCAGCAGACGATAAGTTCCGCATCGCCATGTTCCAAGAGAGTTTGGCGGAATCAGCGCTACACTGGTACTACACCAGTACGCGACGTTCAAAGACTTGGCCCTTGATTTCCTCAACTACTACAGCTTTAATGTTGAGATGGCGCCAACAATATCGGATTTGCGGAAATTGAAGAGATACCGCACCGAAGACGTCAAGCAGTTTGCCTACCGTTTCAGGCATATCGCGTCCCAGATAAAACCGGCGCTTACAGAGAAAGAGCTCATCGACGAATTCCTCCAGCTGCTTCCACGTGAGCACATGCCCTACATGATCGGGCAGACATTCTCCACCTTCGCCCAGGCAGTCATCAATGCAGACAAGCTTGACGGAGTAAATCGAGAAGGGCTAATCCCTTCCCCTTTAGCGAAACTGACGGTGAAGCCCAGGCCCAAGGAGCTAATTGCAACTGCTGAACAGAATAGGCAGTCAATGAGGGCAACGCCACCCCCGACCTCGTACGCGCTAAGGACATATATCGCAGCCGCGCTCAGGCCCCCAGCCCCGACAACAACTCGTTTTAGACCCCCAGTCAACATGGCGGGACAACAGCAGCCAAGGTCTGCACAAATGGAGCGTCCACGACGGAGGCTAGAGGACTTGACCCCAACGCCCGATCCCCTGGATGTTATGTTTGTCCGATTGAGGGACATGGGTTTCATCAAACCCGTTGAAGCCAAAGCAACCAACCCCTCCTCGTTCGGATACAACCCCAAGGCGGTGTGTCAGTACCACTTAGGAGCAGCAGGTCATGACACCAAAGATTGCATCGCCTTGAAGTTCAAGATTCAAAACCTGTTGGACGAAGGAGCCATTACATTTTCTGCGCCTGCGGCTGCCCCAAATGTTAAGAGCAATCCTCTTCCTGAGCATGTGAATTATATCGGGGCAAATTTCTTCTCAGTTTTAGCCGAACAGGAAGAAGAGGTGAACATGTATGAATATGACTATGCACAACTAAGGAGTGTCAATGTCATGAGCGCCGGTCGTGGTCGAGGCCGAGGCCGCAGCCGAGGTCAAGGAAGAGGTCGTGCGCCCCAGTCTAGCAGAAGAGTTCACCCCACCGTCTTACCTGATGGGTTTACATTGGTTCCCCCTCGGCGCCCAAGGACGCCGTATGTCTATGTTTCGTTGGGATCTACACAACCTGAAGCGTGTCAGGCAGAATCATCGCCTGCAACGGAGCCAAGGATTCCGGTCGTGATGGGACCCACCCGCACGCCACTCAGCTCAGAAGTTGAATTAATCACTCGCTCCGGAAGGGTGGTGCCAGCTCCTGAAGCCTCGTCCCCAGCCGAATTTTCGAAGCCCAAGGCGCCTTCAAATGAGCAACTTCGCAAGGTGATTTATACGGTGAAGGGAAGTGACTACGATATAGTCGAGCAGCTCCGAAAACAACCAGCCCAGATCTCACTATTCGACCTCATCCATTCCTCCGACAAGCACAGGGAGATGTTGGAGAAGTTTCTAGCCGAAGTACATGTGCCAGAGCAGGTTGAAGTCGCGGCGTTAGATGCGTACATGAGCAGTATGCTGGCGAACAATGTAATTAACTTCTCAGAAGATGATCTACCAGAGCAGGGGCAGGATCACAACAATGCTCTCTTTATCACGCTCCAGTGTCGTGAAACCACCACCTCCAAGGTTCTCATCGATGGCGGATCGGGGGTTAATATCATCCAGTTGGCGGTAGCTCAAAGGCTCAACATCAACTTGGAGAAGCTTTCTCAATCCAACTTAACTATTCGGGCTTTCGACGGCGCGAAGCGACAGGCCCATGGCGAAGTCACGTTGCAAATCAAAGTTGGGCCAACCTTATTCTCTACCCAGTTTCAGATTCTGGAGACTGCAGGGTCCTTCAACATGTTGCTAGGGCGTCCTTGGATTCATCAAGCCGGGGCAGTTCCTTCGACGCTACACCAGATGGTTCGATTTTCTTCAGACGGCAAGCTCATCACAGTCCAGGGAGAGCATTCAATGGAGCTTTGCCACGAGATTGACATGTCGTACGTGGGAGAGCCAATCGAAGAGCCGTCAACAACACAGACCCTGGAGTTGGTCAACATGGTGAGGCGCGACTACAAATCTGACCCCCTGATGACATGGGGCAACATCAGCGCTGCGAAGGAGTTCCTCCGACATGGGTATCAACCGGGCCAAGGACTCGGAATCAGAGGACAAGGAATGATTTATCCGATCACTATCCCAGCTCCGGCAGGGACTACTGGACTCGAATTCACAAGCAAAGTGCGGCGCAAACAGAACAATCGCACTAGCAGCAAATCGGCCATCCGTTTTGTACGTTCATCGGCGGCGACAATGGAAGGCGAAATCCTGTCGGAAAAGCTGGAGAATGTGAAGATTCGGAGTGACGAAGAAATTCATGGCAAGCGGACGATTGTTGAACATGTCAATATCATCCAAGTGAATTTGGGGCAAGGTCATAGGCGTCGTCCTCGTATGCGGGCTCACTTCATACCTCCCAACATGGCCATTCCTCTGAATCAGATGCCGGCGTACATTCGACGAGCCGGGGCACCACATGTTCAAGCTCCAGTGGTTCCGATGCCGCCAAGGACGCCTCCAAGAACCGAAGTACCGCCTCCAAACAGGCATGCAGATTCCCCTGCTACGAGCGAAGAAGTAAAGGGGGAACAAGACGAGAAGACCAGGACACAAGAGTCCGAAGAAGAAGTTTGTATGATGGAAGCGTCGACCCTGGCCGAGTCAGACATGCCTCTCGACGGGTGAAACTTTCCATCTTTACTTTTATGCACTTAGATGGATAGAGTCTAGGGTAGGTTACCTTGCTACATTCTGGTCGCGGACTAGCAAGGTTGTCTATATGTAACGCGACCCCTAGGCAGTACCTAGGGCGTCTGTGGGATCGGGCCGCTGATGATCAGGGCGAATCTGAGGAAACGACGAGGGACCCGCTGAGTCCTGATCCCACAACATTTTCTTTTGGTCATAAGCGCATGCCTTATTGTCGCATGAAACAATAGTTCGAATGATTCACTTCAATGCATCACTCTAATTTCTGCCCCTTTTCAGGAACAGCGCTTCGGGTACACCCGAGAACACCCCTGAACAAGATGGAGAAGCAGTAGACGACCCCAAATCCATAGAAGGATATTATGGCTTGGAACAAGGTCTTCAACGACATGAAGAACCAAAGGACATCACCCTGCAGAGGTCGGTTTCAATCAACATCGGGACTCAAGATGACCCCAAGGAATTGTTCGTCGGCGCGGACTTATCAAAGGATGAAACTGAGGACATCACCAACTTACTCAAGGAATTCTCTGACGTCTTCGCTTGGTCGTACACAGACATGCCGGGATTAGATTCGGAGATTGTGGAGCACAGGATTCCTACAGACCCGTCAGTTCATCCTATAAAGCAGAAGCAACGCCGATATAAGCCCGAACTAGCCCTTGCCATCAAGGAAGAAGTGGATAAGCTACTGAGGGTCAACTTTATCGAAGTGTCTACCTATCCACAATGGGTTGCCAACATAGTCCCTGTCATCAAGAAGAACGGGAAGGTCCGAGTCTGCGTCGACTACCGCGACCTCAACATGGCGAGTCCCAAGGATGACTTTCCACTCCCGCACATCGACCTTTTGGTGGACAATACCGCTGGATTCAACAGATTCTCTTTCATGGATGGATTCTCCGGTTACAATCAGATTCGCATGGCCGAAAAAGACAAAGAAAAGACAACCTTCACGACGCCCTGGGGCACCTTCTGTTATCGAGTCATGCCTTTTGGACTCAAGAATGCTGGGGCAACTTATCAACGTGCGATGGTGGTTTTATTTCATGATATGATGCATCGCAAAATTGAAGTCTACGTCGACGATATGATCGCCAAGTCCAAGGAAGATGAAAGCCACACTGTCATTCTCCGGAAGCTATTCGAACGGCTTCGTAAGTACAAGCTGCGCCTCAACCCCGCCAAATGCGTGTTTGGAGCAACTTCGGGCAAACTTCTTGGTTTCGTTGTCAGTAACAAAGGCATTGAAATTGATCCTGATAAAATCGAAGCAATTCGTGATCTCCCAGCTCCAAGGTCAGTCAAAGAGATCCGCGGCTTCATGGGTCGTGTTAACTACATCGGACGGTTCATCTCCAACCTAGCTGACACATGCAAACCATTGTTCAAGAAATTAAGGAAAGACGTCAAATTTGAGTGGGACGATTGCAAGATCGCATTTGAGCAGATTAAGACGTATTTGACAGAACCACCAGTTCTTATCCCGCCAAAGCCGGGGCATCCTCTCACGCTCTATCTCACCGTTAGGGAAGAATCATTTGGAGCCATGCTCGCCCAACAATTGCCAGGTGCCAAGGAGCACGCGATTTACTACCTCAGCAAGAAATTTACAGATTGTGAGTCAAGATACACAACTTCTGAGCATACCTGTTGCGCACTCATTTGGGTTCTCCACCGACTCCGACAGTATACTCTGCATTATGAGATCCTGTTAGTATTCGAGAATGACCCGCTCAAATATCTCTTCGACAAGCCAACACTGACGGGGAGAGTATCAAAGTGGCAATTGCAGCTCGCCGAATTCGACATTCGACTCCACTCCACGAAGTCAGTCAAGGGGAGAACGATCGCTGATCACATCGCTGAATATCCAGTAACGGATGATTCATCTTTGGAAATCGGACTACCAGATGAGAACATCTTGCTTATGGAACAAGAACCAAGGTGGAAGATATACTTCGACGGTGCAATCAATTCCTCAGGATCGGGAATAGGAGCTGTGGTAATCTCCCCAGATGGACAATATTACCCAACGGCCGCCAAAGTCACCTTTCCCTGCACGAACAACATAGCTGAATATGAAGCGTGCATCCTCGGCCTACTTCGTGCACTCGACATGCGGGTTAAGCTCCTCGATGTTCATGGAGATTCGGCACTCATCATCTGCCAGACAAATGGAGCATGGCGCACTCGAGACCCAAAGCTCATTCCATATCAGGATTATCTACAAACACTTATTAGACAATTTACTGATATTGAATTTAATTATCTCCCACGAACTGATAATCGATTTGCTGATGCTCTTGCAGTACTCGCCTCAATGATTCCGTTGGCTGGAGAAATGGACATCGAGCCCTTGCGCATCAATATTGCTGATGATCCAAGCTGCATGCATATTGAGCAAAGTCGACCTGAGGATTCCCTACCTTGGTTCACGGACATCAAGAATCATTTGCAATCAGGAGGATTTCCCCAGAACAGCACGGGGAAAGAACGCAAGTTCATCCGGAGGATAACAAGAAGTTATTTTCTAGATGGTGATACCTTGTACAAAAAATCCTTCACGACGGCTCTCATGCGATGCGTCACCAAGCAGGAAGCTGAAGCCCTCATTGTCGAAGTCCATGAAGGGGTTTGCGGACCGCACATGAACGGATACGCTCTTGCCCAGAAAATCATGCGACAGGGGTATTATTGGCTCACAATGGAAGCCGATTGCATCAAATATGTCAAAGCATGTCACAAGTGTCAGATTTACAGCGACAAGGTACATGTGCCTCCAACAAGACTTTACCCGCTATTTGAACCGTGGCCGTTCTCAATGTGGGGCATGGATGTAATCGGGCCCATTAATCCCAAAGCATCCAACGGGCACCGATTCTTGCTGGTCGCAATCGATTACTTCACCAAGTGGATTGAAGCACAATCCTTCAAAGAAGTCACAGCAAACAACGTTGTGCGTTTCATGAGGGCGAACATCATCGCCAGATATGGAGTTCCGGAGCTATTGGTCACAGACAATGGTTCAAACTTCAACAGTAAACTAATGGAATCCCTATGCACGGAATTTCGAATCAAGCACCTCAACTCTTCACCGTACCGTCCACAAATGAACGGTGCAGTCGAAGCCGCCAACAAAAACATGAAGAAGATTCTTCAGAAGACAGCAGTTACCTATCGCGATTGGCACGAGAAGCTCCCTTTCGCGTTACTCGCCTACAGAACAACGATGCGCACTTCGACTGGGGCAACTCCCTTCGAGCTCGTCTACGGCACTCAAGCAGTCATTCCAGCAGAGGTCAAATTGCCAACTCTCAGGATATCATCCCAAAGCAACATGACAGAAGAAGAGAAGGCCAATCATCAAATCGCCCACCTCGACTTCATTGATGAGAAACGACTTGCCGCAGCTCACCACATGCAGTGCTATCAACAACGCATGTCTAGAGCATTCAACAAAAAGGTCAAGCCAATCAGGTACAAACCAGGTGACCTCGTCCTTAAAAGAATCCTACCGAATGTCAAGGATCCACGAGGGAAATTCGCTCCAAATTACGAAGGACCGTTCGTCGTCAAGTACGCCTTCTCAGGAGGAGCAACCATCTTAGCAAGAATGGATGGAGGAGAACTGCCACAAGCAATTAATGCAGATGCTCTCCGACGCTATTACACATGAATGGTATCCGGATCTCAAGTCAGACTTTTGAGATGATATCTGTCAGCTGAATTCTTTTTCACCTCGAAGAGTCATTCAGGATGAAGAACATTGACATCAGGGATAAGGGAGAAATACATGATCATTCTTCTCCTCATTCAAGTTAAGCGAAATTACATGAACACATTTCGTTTACGTCCTTTGTCTCGTGGGCAGGTACAAGAGCTCCTCACACGCATGGTGCAAAACTCCTATGACAAAGGCGAGGGTGGCAGGGTGGCAAAGCTTCAAGCCAAAGTCTTGTAGCAAGTTCGTCAGACCTTCGATTCCATCGGACGAAGACGCAATGACGAAACCATGCAAAAAGGAAGTACCAAAATTCTACTTCACTTTTCTTACAAATGAAGTTACACGAGCAAACTTCACTCCTACTCTAACAGAAACAAGTTACAAGAATTTCCTTGTTTCTAGCCATCTGTTTGATAGGTACATGAACATCCTTACACAACAGACATCAAGCAAGAGTAACAATTTCGTCAGACCTTCGATTCCATCGGACGAAGATGCATTGATGAAATCACACAAAAGGGAAGTATCAAAACTCTACTTCGCCTTTCATACAAATGAAATTACATGAACAAATTTCATTCTTACTTTTAAAGAAAACAAGTTACATAAGCTCACTTGTTGTCTGTCCTTTGCTTAACATAGGTACATGAACACCCTGTCTTATAGACGAAGGCGCGGGCGGTTGGGTGGAAAATTTCAAACCAAAGCTTCGAAATTGCCTTTGTCGTTATCATGAATAACCATGTCAAAAGGGAGTATCATTTACATTACTCTATAACAAAATTTTTATCATTCCTCAGATAAAGTCAGAACGACCATTGAGATGGGCATATCCACCTCAACTCCCCAGCGGATATTTTACTTCATCTCCTCAAGCGAGAGTCAAAATACATGAATTAACTTCGTCTCCGTCCGTTGTCAACTGTGCAGGCACATGGATATCCGTACAGTATGGTACAAATTCCTAGGTAACGGCGTGGGTGGTCGGGTGGAAGCCGTTCCGAGTTCAGTCTAAAAACAAAAAGATACATAGAGCGCAAGAGTGCACAATAGCACCATAGAGGTCTGAGTATCTAAACCCGTTCATTTCTTAAACATTCGTGTGCCCATTCGCATATAATTCGAAATTATTATTTGTGATAATAAGAATGTTTCTGAGCGAGAATAGAGAAGGCAAGCCTGTTCCTAAACACTTACCCAGAGCAATGAGCGCAAACACTGTGAGGATTCATACACGAGCGTTCAGGAGGTTAACGAATCCTTTGACAAAAGATGCTCTAAACCGGAATGAGATTGAACATTTCTTCTCTATCCCAAACACTAAACATCAACCATTGCTAGCCCCTTTCGAGCCAAAGTTGAAGTTTTTTTATACACTACACCTAACGAGTCCAAGGACCGCCTCACATTGAGGTTAAAATGGGGATCCTATAGCTAGAAACCAGAAGCAACGGATCGTAGAGGTACCACTTCCTCAAAATTCAAGCGAAGAGGCGTCATCGACAGTTAAGCCTACCAGTTGAGTAGTTCCTAGGGACCGAGCTTCTCAAAGAGCTTCTCAACAAATCCCAAAGAAAATTATCAGAAAAAAAAAAACAAGGCAGGGCAAATCCCTGTAATTCATCAAGGAAAAGAAAGAATCAACGCAAAGACCAAAGTCTTTAAAAGAAAGCGCAAAATGAAAATCAAAAGAGCAAAAAATAAAGCACCAGGGCCAACATTGGTGGTCGCAGAAGCAAAGGTGCTATTCTTTCAAACGAGTCAAAAACAAAACATTCCCCAAAGTGGATTGTCCACATTTACTAATAAGCCGACTATTCATCCCCAACAAAACACGTCAATTGGTGAGTTGTCTGAAAAATGGAGAATTTGCTTGAATGGTGGAATCACTGCAATGTAATAGCTTCTGATGAGGTCCTTAAACTCTTTCTTTCAAACGACGAATTTAAACTTTCAATTTAAAGGCCTTATGCCAAAGCCACATTACAACCCATACAAAGACTCCTTCGACCGGTACACAAGGCATCCGAGTCAAAGGAATCTTAAAATCCAAACATGACGAATTGCGGATACGACAGTGACCTGTGAGAGAGCCTGGGTACCCACTCCAATTTCGCCCGGAAGCAATTCTAAACAAAACCATGCTTCGCGTGATTTTCATAATCATACATATTCATTTACACGTTTATTACTAACATTCTTTTGATCAGACCCCAAGGTGCTAATCTGACCAGAGTACCTCAACTCACAATTTGGGGTATCTATTGTTATCCTTGCGAGAAAACCTTCTCAAATTCTCTCGCAAGGAGGGGCAAACTGTAGATCCCCAAATTGTTTGCCGTCCGAACAAAATCGACTGAACTCATGTCGTACCCGCTCGAAAATCATTTTGAAAGTTTGTGGGTCAATTCACGACTACGCTCAATCCGACTTTTACAAAAATAATAATAACAGACTTGACCAATCTGCCTAAAGAAGGGCCTTCTTGGTAAAGCCCAGCTGATCTGCCCACCAGGCCCATCCACCGGCCCGCCTAACCCAGTGCCAAAGCCCCCGAGGCTGGAAGAAGTCAGCCCAGCCAGTAAACAACGTTGGTGGCGCCCCCAATTACAGTCTGCAGCAACAGCAGCTGTAGCATCAGCAGCAGAGCAGTGCCGCAGCAACGACAAGTTCCATCACCTCCCGCCGCCTAGCAAAATAGAGGAGCAGCTCCAAGGAAAGGACAGAACACTCCACCTCTGCGATTACCGCCCGACAGCACCAATGCCTCACGCCGACGACGACTGGGCAGGACTAGCAGCCTACCATCCATCCACAACGCAGCAGGAGACGCATACAGCCACCTCCCTCACGTCATCCCACCTGCAGCGTTGTGAAGAAAAGCCAAACAGCAATGATTTCCCCCTTTGAATCTTACCGATGTCGACGGACGAAGCGGACTCCAGTCGCCTTGCTCAGCCCGAGATTAGGCCTCCACTTGCTCTGCGATGGACAGACCCACTTGAGAGCCTCACCCCATTTCTCCTCTCCTGACGGCGTCCCTCATATATGGCTCTCCTTCCCTTCCACACCAGAGGAGGATCTTCTCTGGGAGGACCGGCATCTTCTCCACAAAAAATCCTTCGACACCCCTGACCAAGGTAAGGATGGGTTAATGATGCAAGGACACCCCCGACGACCAACCCAAGGAGAAGATTCAACGAAAGCAGCCGGGAGACGCCGTACCTCAAGCTGCAACAAGCTTCAGCATCCCCAAGCGCGACAGACAGCATTGCTAGCCTCCAACTTCATCACCTTCATCAACCACTCCCGTTGACAACGGATGTCCTCCTGCAGCAACAGCAGAGACGAAACTTCGTCCTTAGACGACATAACCAGTTCCAATCAACTTCGGGCTTTTCGTATTTTAATCTGCTCCTTTCTTTGTGCAGGTACACGCTCTAAAGACGGAGACCCTCCAGCCTTTCCCGCAGCGACGAACCAGCTCTCTACGGTCGCACCAACATTCTGCGGCTCTGAACCAACCCTCCGTGGCTGCGAATCAGCCGACAACAGTAGGACGTCCAGTGATGGGCCCCTTACTCCTTCTCTCTCACTCCACAGACACCAGCAACGACCAGCGAATCGACTTCGACAACGGCAGTCTCTTCCTGGACGTCCAGCGACCAACCCCTTTTCTGCAGCGGCCAGTTGACGCCCTGTATCAGCAAGACATCACCCCGGAGCGGCAAAACCGTCCCTCATATCAGCATCTTCAGGCGTCCCCAGCAATCAGCAGAGGCAAATCCTCATCCCCATGTCGTCTTCAGATCACGCCCTCCTCCCGACGCCCGGAAGATCCAGCCCGTAGACCACGCAACCCATGGACGTCTCCATCCCTGACGATCGGCTCCCAGTCCGCCCAAGGCGTCTCCTCCTATGACCAGATCCACTCCATCAACGGCGACGGTTCCCCACCCGCAGATCAGGCGGCAGCAGGGACAGATCAGCCCGGACTCGGCAGCGACACCCTCCCCTATTCCCCGGCGCTCCTTCAACAGTGTTTCAGCAAGCCATCCCCGCCCGCCTTCAGATCGGGCTCGACGACGGCGCCCAGCTCCTCCTCCTCTGTCATCCTCGAAGCTCCAATGGTGCACCCGTAGCAACCAGACCTCTCGTCGCCCTCCACGGGCGGATCCCGGTCTCGATCATGGCCAGACCCATCTCCTCCGTCCCAGACCTCGATTCCCAGAGGTTCCACGGCGGCAGCAAACCCCCAAGGCGGCTCCCCTCCTCTTCTCCTCTCCTAGGCCCAGCCACGGCACTCGCCTTCCCTGGACGCTCCTCCGAAATTCACGGCAATGGTCTGCCTCCGTCTCGACGCCCTGGAGACCCAGCCGCAGCGGCGGCTCCCCGACGTCCCAGCGAAACCTCTTCCGGCGTCCCCAAGCCTCCTCCCAGCAGCGACCTATCCCTGACGGTTTCGAAATCGGCGGCCAAGCCCAACTCCCATGGCCAGACCTGCTTCCCGAGGACGGCGCTTCCAGATCTGACTGTCCCCGCCGTCCCTGCTCCCTCCGATGTGGCGGCCTTCCCGTCCCTCCACTAGAGCGCTTATGCCCCGAGGCGGCTCTCCATCGCAAGTCCTCGCCGTCCCGGAACCAGCACCAAGCCGCCTCCCTCCTCTGGTGAATCCCGACGCCACACCAAGCTTGGATCTCGAAGATGTCACACCACCCCCCCCTGAATCGGTCAGCCAACCAGCCCCATCCTCGCAGAGCAAGTCCGCCTCCGGGGTCCTCTTCGAGCAGACCGATCTCCCCTCTTGGACTTCTCCTCTGGTCGCTCGCGTATGGAAGAAAAGTCAAGTTATTTCATCTGATTTTCGTCTGAGTTATGCTACAGGAGGAGGACAGGACGTCAGCCAGATGGAAGACAACTCATAAAGGTAAATTTTTTCTCTTACCTATTTATTTGTTGTTATTTGATCTGAATGGACATGTGTTTAGTTCGCAACCTTTTTACAATGGCCTTTTTAAGATAATTCATACTTAACATTGGAATTTTCAATAATCAATAGACAATTTATCCGAAGCGCAATCAAATATGTTCATCTTTTGTGTCTTTCGTTTGTCAAAATTAGCATGATTTCATCCTTGTTTACGTACATGAAATTAATATGTTATGAATATTACTACTCTCCATCATTCGTCTGTTCCTCTACTTTGTATGTAAACACCGAGGAATTACTACCAAGGAATGCATCCTCCGACGACGCGGACGATCGACATCACTGGGCTCACAACGCCCCGTAAGCATCGCTCTTATTTCATTAAGTCCTAATTATTCATTTCGATTTAAATTAGGACTTTCTGACCACTTCTTTATTTTTCTTTGCATGTACATCGAGCATCTAATCTCGGAAGATCAACTTCAAAATTCCGAAGATTAACTCGAAGGCGCGTGTATCAAACCGCGTGGATCTACCCCGGCCTAAAAACCGTGGGTTCGAAGGTTTAAAGCGGCCCCAAACTCAATCAAAGGTACAAAGGGGAGGTGCGGGCCTCCCCGAATTTTTATTCAAATCCACTTGTAACGGGTTGCGGACCCAAGTGTATAGGTTCGCAATCACCGCCCTTCCCCGTCCTTTTGATCTAAATAATTGTTTGTGATTGCGCGTATGCTTAGGCTTTAGGTTTTACGTCGCATGCTCGGTTTTAATCAAACAAACCTAAATTCGGGTCCAACGCCCGTTAAAACGTCGATAAGAGTCCGGCCTACTCCCGGATCGGGCCCAATACCCGTCAATCAAAAGTTAAACCCCTTTTTTTGGACAAATCGCCACCCTTTCGCATGTTTTAGAATATAAAGGTTAGTAAATAGGAATCCCCGAACCCAGACTCTGATTTTTCCGACTTAAAATCACACTATTTTTTAATAAGTCGGTGGCGACTCCGAACAAGTTTTCCAAAGTTAAAACTAAACAACACCCCTTTTTTCGGAGCCATTTAGGATGAGGTGACGGCAAACCGAGCCGCTCCCTGGATCTTCCCGGAATTTCCCAAGCGAGGTCTTAACGCAGCCTTTCGCCCGTCGCCTTCAAGGACTGGAGACGGTCGGCGAAACGCCCCGCAGATCCGCTCGGGAACCAAGGGAGGATTCAACCCGGGTCCCCTTTCCGCAACGTCCGGCGTTCGAGCCGGAACGTCGACTGGACTGGGCCTCGGGGGAGCGGGCCCGGATCCTCGGGTTGCCCGAGCCGCCACGCGCGTGCTAGGCCGGAGGGCGCGCGTACACTGATCCATCCTATCGTTTGAACACCAAGAACAGGATTTACAGAAAACGAAAGAAGCTGAACCGCTTCTAGTCCGCCTTCAACGAGTATCTGGTGCTAGGCATTTGGATGACTACTCCCTAAACAAGGTGTTTCGTATGCGGCTAAGAGTTAGTGACACGTTGTATCTTGTATTGGAAATACAGCATGTAGTGTCTTTCTTTTCAGTACAAGTTTAGAAGAAAGTTGTCCTACGGAACCCAAAGAAACGGGTTGCTGAGGAAGAGGCTGCAGCCAAGGAATTGGGCCGCCAAAGCGAAGTTTTCTTCCAAGTTTAAGAAGAACCGAAAGGACAAGCGCGCGCTGATCAAGGCCTCCTCGATATTTCCTTCCTCCAGATCTACCTCGTCGGATAACCACAGGTATCACAGTTGTCCAAGAGGAAAAGACTCAGCTCTGTCTCAGCCTCGAACTTACTGTCGGGTTTGCAGGATCTGAATTCGTGTGGTTTCGACCGGAGGAGTTTTATGTTCCTTGTCAGGTGTAGTGGCTTGAGGTAATAAGGCGTATGAAAGACGGGGGAGGGAAAGATTTTTGTTTTAATGTTACAGATGCAAATGATAGTAAGTCTCAAATCTCATTCGGCATCCATCTTTTGGTACGTCCATTATTTGACTCCTTGTGTGGCTTTCCTTGAAGACCTACTCATGTCAGCAATAGAGGTTAGTCGGAGGTGTCTCGATCATGTGAGGACATTTTTCACTATTTCGTTCAAACAATGTGCACGAGTGAAAGCGATGTCTCTGCATGCATATACAATAAAATAATCCCCTATGACACTTTCGAGATGTAATAGGGGAACTCCGTGACACGTTATCCAGTCATATTTATTAGCCCTCCTCTTCCTTTTCTCTTTTTCCTTATTCGATAGAAAATGAATATTGTTCCAACAAATAGGTGCACATAACATAACATTGCCCTTACAGTATGAGAAAAATGACAATATCCCAAAAAAAAAAAAAACTTTCCGCTAAAAGACATAGCCCGAATTTGGCAAACATAAGAAGGATAAATAAATAAAGAGGACTGCTCCCGGAAATGTAGGGAAAAAGAGGGAGGGTGTTGGAGAAAAAACCTCAGTTTGAATGTCGGTCTTTTCCAGTCAAAAGTTTGCAATGAAAGGTCATCATAATTGGCAGTGACCAGTTATTCATCCACACTTATATCATAAATATAATTAGTGTTATTACTTTATAAGTTTAGTATACAAATTCAAAAAAATTTTATTTTAAATTCAATCAGTCGAGAAAGTAACTCGCTTAAATTTATATACCGAATCAGATTCTTTTTTTTTTTACGACATGGGATTTAGATTTTTCCCATTTTAACGAAAAAACCATCTTTACACCGGTCTTTAAGTTTATGTCTTGATAATTTTTTCCCGGCCTTAAATTTTAGACGACTTTCTTTCTTCCTGTTTAATATCCATCCTCTAAAGATGTGGAAGACTCTAAATGTATGCACGTCCTACACAACCCCTACTCCCTGATAATTCCTTTTAATAGTGAAAGGGGGTGTTAGTCAGCGAAATCAACTTTTATAAAATATTTTATTATTTCGTGAAGACAGAACGTAAACTTTTTTACCCCATTTTAAAAATGAAATGTACGACCCTGGAAACCGAAAGGTGTGGAGCAGCAAGCATGCAAAGTTTGCCCCAAGGGAAACTAGACCTTTCCAGCCCTACATGCCACCACCACCACCTGCAACCCACGTGAAGTTCATCTCTTCTTCCCCTTCTCCCTTTAGCCCTACACTGTTAAACTCCTACCTCTGCAAAGAAAAAAACAAAAATCTCCATTCAACTCCCAACTCACACACACTGAATGATCTCGATTAGCATTATCCCAACACTACACCAGCTTTTTACTCTCACTTCTCTCAATCATTTTCTGTCTCATATTTCATTTCATCGCCTTCATCATAAATCCCTCCCCCCCAACCGAAGGTGTTCGGCCTCGCCCGACTGCCTTTGTTGCAGTTCAGGCCAGACAAGAAACGAAGAGAAAATGCTGCCGGTCGATGGCGGTTGTGGCCACAACCCTAGCCCTAAAGCTAACACTAGCCCTAACCCATGTGCTTACCCCGGCGAGGAAACCGTATTAGGGTATGGCGATTTCCACGTGATATCCGGTGCTAGCCAGGAGGACGATGACGATGGACTGCTCAGCTGCATCTTCTCTCAGCATCACATAACGACTACTAGGAGTGGGGAGGAGCTCCTGACGGTGTGCGAGGATGCAAACCCGATGACTGAGGGGAGGGGCACGGAGGCGAAGAGCGGTCAGGGTGCAAGGAAGAGGATGAGCGGGAAGACTGATAGGCACAGCAAGATCCGCACGGCGCAGGGGCTCAGAGATAGGAGGATCAGGCTGTCCTTGCAGGTCTCGAGGAAGTTCTTTGACCTGCAGGACATGCTGGGGTTCGACAAAGCAAGCAGCACCGTCGAGTGGCTCATCGCGAAGTCTAGGGGTGCAATTAAGGGCTTGTCTATGAGGAAGGGAGGCACCTCCTCAAAGGGTGGTGCTGAAACCAGTGAATGCAACGTCCCCAGGCGCGCAGAGTCTGGGCCCATTTTGGGAAATGATGTCTTAGGGATCGAGAAAGGGATGTTGGGTGGAGAGAGTTCACGGGGGAATACTAAGAGGGGTTCACGGGAAATTGCACGTGTTAGGGCAAAAGAACGGACAAGGGCGAAGATGATGGCAAAGATATCCGAGTTCAGCATCAGCGAGGAAAACCCTAACAATTGCCCTAATTTCAGCGCATCAGATGGACACAGGGACTTCAGCTCGATTGAAGTAATCGAGAAGTTCCTAGGAATCGCCAGTGCTAGCGAATCTTCCCCCCATGGTGATCCAACAAGCAGTTACTACACAGAAAATGCAAAGGGCTCCAGCGATGACAGATTTCCGGACTCTTACCATGGAGACAGGCCTACAGGACAGTTTGGAGGTTACTATCCAATAAGTTGATTTTCTTCCTTCCTAAATCTTGGTGGGAACATAACCCTAACTTCCGTCACCGGGATAGTGCATAAAAGTAGGAACCTAACCTAGGTTGGCTGCATCAATTAGTCTCGCGTTAGGATGGTGAGTAGTGTGACAATGTTATTTCTAATCAATCTTCAGCCCCTCAGTTCCTCCAACAGGGTTGCTATGTCATCATTCATGTACCTCGAACGATTTCACGATCCTGTCAAGCTTGGTTTTCTCCTCAGGCCTTCTCTTCCGTTGGGCTGCCTAAAAAAAGAATCAAATGAGGGTCAGGATTAACTTTATGTGTTTTAGGGCGAGCTGATACAACATTCGAACACAAGTACTGGGGGATTCAAAGCTGGTCTCCCGATTACAGTCACCATCTTGCATCACGATTAAGACTGGGATTCTTTGTTTCCATGACTCTTATATAATGCTATTACACAAGCAAAAGCATCACTTCAACATATCTTTTAACTAGAATGATAACTTTAGCATTGAAAGTGTTTGGGTTGCAGTAACATGAGTTACCGTATAGAGTAGTGCTAAGTACTCCCAATACTGTAATCTCCACAATGTTTTTAAGAAAAACAAAAGGTATGTGATTTGAAGTTAAAGAATGTGGTAAGCCTTGAGTGACAACGTTGTCGATTGTTTGCTAGGTATTGATGATAGTTAGGGTATGAGTTTCGCATTTGTGAGCTCAATTCGCCGTGCTTTCTTTCCACGGATAAGTACCAGTTAGAGGCAGGATTGTCTTTTGCATAAACAAAAGACATTCTGGTGTGGTATTTATTTTAGTTGTATAAAAGTTTCAAAATATGGTAACTTCTTCTGGCACTGCTCATATTAAAAAAAAAATGGCTGCTCAATGTGATGGGTAACAAAAGCTAATCCACGACAATAACTCAGTCTCATCGCAGTGAATGAAAACGTGGACTCATCAAGATAATGCGATTACTAATATTCAAATAATGATTGATAAATATTGATGAAACAGGATTCTTGATTAACATCGCCTTGAGAAGAAAACGTAAGCTAATTTCTGAAATAATGATTACAAAGTCCTTTTCAAACTCCCGTGGGGGTAATTTGGGCTTATATAAAAATCATCCCAATTTCTGTAGCCTACATTTTGGGCACGTTGTTTTTCTGGCAGACCAACTCCTCAGAGTCCTCCATCGACTCACAACATTCTTCATCAGAAAATCGACCCATTTAAAAGTTTAAGCTGTGTGCCTTGAACAAGGGAAACAAATACTAGCAAAAGTCATGACCCGTGTCCTTCAAGAAACATATTTTGAAACAGTTATATGTCAAGCATATATAGACTTCGTCAAAGGGACATAAAGGTTGGTGTTCTTCATGAGAGGAGTTCGAATAACATAGCCGGTCACTAAATATATCAAGGAACGGTCGATACCTTGCTAAAAACCTTTTTTTTTTCTTGTTTCTGGATCCATTCATGCCAATTTCGAACGAGGTTCGAGGAAAAAATATTTCTTGAAACTGACAGATTTCTAAAACTGACGTTGAGAGGGAAACAAGAAAAAAGGAATTCAACAGGAAAGTCCCCGGAAGCGCAAAGAATGTACGAGAAAATCGTCAAGCATGTGATCAAGAGACCAGAAACTGAAGAGAACTCCGGGCACACGGGGCTGACCTTTGCGTGTGTTCATGTTCCGTAACGAGGCATCAATCTTTTTCATCTTTGAGCGGAAGAGAGAAAGAGAGGTGTGGGGGGGAGCCAGAAGTAGATGTGCTTCGTTGAGAATTCTGCAGAAGTTGAAACAAGGAAGGAGGAAATGCCCCGTCCTTGTTCTCTTTTAATTGAAAGCGAATCTCCTTCTACATTTCCCCAGCCGCATATTTATTACGACTAGACGAACGTAGTGAAGAGTGGTTTACTTTTCAAAAGGATCTCAAAATCTCGATACACCAGGAAACAAGAATCGAGTGGAACAGTTATTGTTACTCCCGACACGTCCCAAAGGAAAGAAAAAAAGAGTAAGATCTTGGATTTTGTCTGCTGAAAGTTAAATAAACAGATCATCAACAGTTGTTTTTTCGGTGGTGATGAGACCGAGGAGATCGCCGGACGAGATCCTCTCCCCCTCGTGTCAAATGAACTGTAAACCCACAAACTTTTTTTATTTTTTATTTTTTATTTTTTAAAAAGTTATGTCTAATAAGATGAATAAACTATACGATAATTTGAACACCCTAAAATCTTGACTAGTCCCACGTTGTTTTTTATCCTGTCCTGTAAAAAAATATTATGATTTTGTGTAAGATTGAACATGTTTGAGAGTGGTAGATTTCTGTTGAGGTTCCTTATTTTTAGAATATACGGTCTACGTTGTAGCTCCAAGAATCATTCAAGAATCAACTCGTTGTTTTTGATACCGTTTTGGTATTGGTTTCGATTTCATGTTTTTATGAGACAATTTCACATTAAATCCACCTCATGAAGAGGACAAGGGGATAACAGGCTCGGGTGTAAGGTAAATCGAGACATGTCAGCCACGTACGATTATGCGTAAAAATGATAAATATAAACAATAGATATTTATAATTTTAAAATAAAAATAAAAATATTATATAAATTATAAAAATTATACATTGAAATATATTATTTCATATTCCAGATTCTTCATTTGGCTCCTACGTGAGAACATGGAATCATATTTGGTTTCAAAAATTTAAAACCTACTATCTACTCGGTTTGTTCGAGAACCTATACTGATACCGATCATACTGGTTTCAATCGATTTTCGATTTTATTTGTAACCTATGTTCACCCCTAGTTTTTGCGGTCTCGTGAGCCTCTTCCTCCCTTTTATTTACCGTTTGTTCATAAGAAAAATGAAATGAATATTTCCTAAATTAACTTCACTTCAATAAGGCAGTAGAGAAGCGAGACCATCAAGTATTAACACAAGTGTCTAGTAAAAGGAGAGGAAAGAAAAGCCAAGACGTGCGAATTGGTCGTGGGGGGTTGGAGCTTAGGATGCTGTCAGAAAAAGGAAAAGGGGATCGACAAAGCCGACCATGTTTTTTTTTTTTTAGAAAAATATAGACAAAATAGAGGGCCAAATAAGTCAAAAAGGTAATCAGAATATCTCTGACTTATAAATTGTTTAATTGACTGATACAAACACATGCTGCTCCTCTTCAATGTTCATTCAATGATTTCTTTTTTAAAAAAATAATTTTGGCAAAATCCCTTCTCCATTACCAGAAAAGAGAGAGAGAAAAGGATGGGCCTCCGGGTAAACCCAACCCAATCTCTTGCACTGTCTGATGGGCCGACAGGGCCCAAATATGTCCCCCCGGCCCCTCCCTCCGTGAAAAGCATCATCAGGTGACAACCCCCATATGTCCCGTTCTGACTAAAATGGTCATTTATTAGAATTCCACTTCCTAAAAAAATACTAGGTATTAAGAAAACTTCGTTTTAAAAAGCTATTTTGAAAAAACTAACATATTTTAAAATCTTGATAATTTTTTTTTATTTTTTTCTTTTGTTGGACAGAGTCATAATTTTCTCAAAAGACGTCAATTTGAAATAACAATCTAACATAAAAATTATTTCATAAAGTTATTTTTTTAAATAGCGTTAACTAATTTTACTCGTTATTGTGATTTAAAATAACGATTTATACTTAAAATTAAAATTCTGAATGTTAACGAAGACATTCGAGTAAATTTTTTAACTGAATGTAAGCAAACCCCATAGCGATGTAATCCCACCATGGAATATATGGCGTACAAGTAATGATAGGGGTGAACATAGGTTCCAGGTAAAATCGGAAATCGGTTGGAACTGGTACCATATGATCGATGTCAGTAAAGTTCTCGAATAAACCGGGTAAGTTCTAGGTTCTAAATTTTTGAAAACCAACAGTACCAGTACGGTTCCAGGTTCATACATCGGAACCAATCTGAAGAACCTGAAACCTGACATAATATATTTTAATATATAATTTATATAATATATTTATATAATTTTCATTTTCTACTTATATAAATAATTTTTATGATAAAATTGTAAATATTTCTTATTTATATTTAACAATTTTACGCACAGTTACATAGTTGCTAACAAGTCTCTCTTTTCGGATATTCGAAGCCGCCATCCCCTTACTCTTGCCCTCTTTACGAAGCCTTAACCAGTTCGCTTGATGTTTTTTTAAATTGATTAGAGTAATATTTGATATCTTTTTAGATTTATTGAAATAATACTGAAGGTTTTTTTAGATTGATTAGAATAATGCTTAATATTTTTTTAGATTAATTGGAGTAATATGATGGATTTAATGTACGAGTGTCCTATAAGAACATAGAATGGAATAGATACCAAAACTGCTGTAGAATCGACCGGTTAATTCTTAAGTAATTTTTTAAATTACATAATAGATTCTAAATTCTACAAATAAGGAGGAGGTTGGTTTCAATTACGTATCCGGAACCTATCCGAACCTGCTCACCCCTAAGTAATGATTGAAGTGAGTTGCTAGATACGGGAGAAGATATTGGACCTTTCCTCCGTTCCTCGGGTGCTTTTTGCATTGCCTGATTAATCCATATCATTGCATTCTGAGGTCCAGCTGTCGACATTACACGTGTCGGGACGTGAGTGACCCATGGAGGTCGGCACCCCCACCCCCAACTTAACAATGATATATTATTTTCTTCTTTTTTTTCTTTCAATCAGCAGTCTGCTGACAAACGCCGAAACCAAAGCAACCGAGTTAATAAGATACGCTTACCCTAAAAAAAAAAAAGAGTTAAAGATACAAACACTGCCGTAATTTTTGACGCCTTGATACTTTCGTTCCCATTTTATTACTCAAAGTAATTTTTATTAATCTTTTTAATTACTAAAAACTTAATCATTACCGGCAGTAATAGCTAGAACGCAACAACAACGGCCCCTTTACCGAAACAAAAGCCAGAAACGACTTTACAAGAATGAATCCAGCTATGTTTGTTCCCAACTTCAAAATAAAATAAAATAAAATCACTAGTTAAAAGAAAAGGGGGGGCCTTTTCGTTACCCCCCCCGCGCCCCAACCCCAACTACAAAAACAACGCCGTCCACACGATCAAACGCATTTACGCTTTATAGATCATGGCGGCGGCCGCTGCCTCCTCCACCTCCTCATCCCAACCCTTCCTTTTCCTATTCCTACGATCGTTGCTGCTATTAGTAGCCGCCCGCCTCTCCTCCGCCTCCCTGAAGCTCCCCCTCCACCACACCCTCACCCTCTCCCCCACCTACCCCAGACGTCCCGCCACCGTTGTCTCCCCCGTCGTCTCCGGTGCTTCCGCTGGCACCGGTCAGTACTTCGTCACCCTTCACCTCGGCTCCCCTCCCCAGCCCCTTCATCTCGTCGTTGACACCGGCAGCGACCTCATCTGGGCCCGCTGCTCCTCTTCCTCCAACTCCTCCTCGTCTTCCCCCGTCGACCCCCTGCGCCCCTTTCCACCCCCTCCTCTCCTCATCCTTCTGCCCTCTACATTGTTATGATCCCCTCTGCCGCCTTGTCCCTCGCGTCCCCCATTTCCCCTGCCACCGCCACACGCGCATACATAGCGCCTGCCGTTACAACTACACCTACGGCGATGGATCTTTCTCCTCTGGGATCTTCGCCTCTGATATCACCACTGTTAATACCACCAGGAATGGGCTCGCCAAGCTGCCCCTGCTCCACTTCGCTGTGCGTTCCATTCCTCTGGCCCGAGTGTGTCCGGCCCGGCCTTCCACGCGCACAAGGCGTCCTTGGCCTCGGTCGTGGCCCGATTTCTTTCTCCACCCAGTTGCATCGCAGGTTCGGCAACAAGTTCTCGTATTGCCTCATGGACTTCACCTTGTCTCTCCTCCTCCAACGAGCTTCCTGATCCATCGGGAACCATCCGAGCAAGAACACAGCACCATGGCCTTCACCAAGCTGAATCGCCAACCCCGCATTGCCAACCTTCTACTACGTTAACGTGACCAGCGTCTCTGTCGACGGAGTCAAGCTCCACATTGAACCCGTCCCGGTGTGGGCGCTTGACGAGACAGGCAGTGGAGGTACGGTGGTTGACTCCGGGACGACGTTAACCCTTATCATCGAGCCAGCCTACAGCGCGATACTGACCGGCCATGAGACGGCGGCTGGAGCTGCCGGAAGCAAGCCCAAGTGGGCAAGTCCCATTCGACCTGTGTGTGAATGTTACCGGGGTCAGGAGACCGAGGCTGCCAAGGCTGAGGTTCGGGATGGAAGGGGAGGGATGGGTGAGAAGGAAGGCGACCTTCTCACCCCCGGCGAGGAATTACTTCATAGACACGGAGGAAGGCGTCAAGTTGTCTGGGGATACAGCCCGTGGCGACGGTGGATAGGGAGGAGGAGCCTTCTCCGTGATAGGCAACGTAATGCAGCAAGGGTACTTGTGGGAGTTCGATAATGACCGGTCGCGCCTCGGATTTACGCGGCGCGGATGCGCGGTCTCACCGTGATGGTCACACGGTGGCCCTGATGAGGGATTTTCGTTTCGAAAACGATGTAGAAAAATTTTGTTTCCGGGGAGGTTTTGCGATTGTCCGTCCGTATTCCGATTCGTCAAATTAAACGGTGGTCATTGACGGAAGAATCTTTGTAGGTGTTGCTGATTTGTTAGGGGGGTATGGCAAAAGGTACAGACATTCTTGGTTTAAACCAAATGAAAGTGATTAAGGACCATCATCCAAAGAATACAGACCAAAGGAGATAGAGCCACGACTACATTGAATGATTGCAATGTAGGTACCCTCCTTACTCGATTCGAATAAGAAATTCTTAAAACAACATGATAAAATTTATATAAAAATTTTATAAATCAACATCATGATTACATCCATGTATACGTACGTTTTAAATGCTCTCCATCTCTCTGTTGTATCTTTTGGGGGGGGGTTAGGACAAACATTGGCCATGTGAGTGAATGTATATGTTTTTGTGGAATTAATGTCGCTCGTCGCACCCTCTGTGACATTATTTTGTGAGAGGCGTCATGAAAAGCTGTCTCCCTCTTCCGTTACTTTTTATTCAAACCTACTAACAATTTCATGAGACAGAATTTCTCTGGACAACGACTATCACACGTCATATTATTACTCCTACTTTTTCCCTCTCAGATCACGAGCCTCACTCTCTGTTGGAACCACACCAAACTTCACCAAAAAATATCCCGACAACCGACACACGTGTAAGAACCACCTCATCATACCATTATAGAAAGCCCTTGACCAGCAAAGAGACATAGAGAACGCAAACCATGAGCATCGTATTTATTTTTCCTCGATAAAACAAAATATACACAATATTCTTCTTGTTGCGCAACAAATCTCTCAAAAAAATATACAATGTAGTTCGTCGCACTTTCTTGTTTTTGATTGTGGCGTGCTGGGGAAGGAGAAAGCATGAAAAATTCTGCGGTCGGTACCATGTCATGTGCATTAACGTCGCCACGTCATAAAAATAGACTGCGTCTGGTTGTTCAATGAGTCTACTCCTGGAAGGGGGGTGTACTTCGCTTACCTGGGCAACAACAAAAACGTCACGCGTATAGTGGCCATATACTAGAAAGTACTGCGTTCAGTACGTTTTAGGCCACACGTGCACATAATGTTGCGCAATCTAAACTTAATATCTGTCGGGGATCTGTGTGTCGCTACGCAGTTCTTGTCATATCTTCTCCATCCTCTTCATCATGATTTATCTGTGCGGCTGAACAGTGACCATAGGGTGAGGGTGGCTGCGCATAATAAGTGCTCCTTACCTGGGTAACATTACAATTCTTGATACTCAATTCTGACACAGACAGCGAGAAGAGTTGGAATAGGGGGGAGAGCCCTTTCACACCTTAGTTGGATCACATTTAACATTGCGCGGAGCGTCAGAGATGCACACTCGGTACACTTTTGAAAAATAACTCTGCCGACGATCGCGTCTCTACATTTCTCAGAGCCATTTGTTCTCGACATCACATAGATGATCCCGAGACTCTCCTAACGATCGTAGCAGTGCACTCTACTTTCTGTCGCGAGAACCTACCGCGCCAATGGTACCAGCTCCAATAAATGACGCAGGCACGACGATCACACCATCGCGGCTTTTTACGAGCCACAAAATATGATCCAGAAAAAGTGTCCTGTATGACTTGCTGTTCTGTAATAGTTCCTCTAGGCTGAATTTCGGGCCGGGCCTTCATTTGTTTGGCCCGTTATCTGATGACAGCACATTTCATACTTGCATGGCGCCCATGAAAAATGTTATTACACCTTAAATCTCTTTCTTACTAACCATACTAGCCCACCCACAAACATAAGCACATCGACTACATTCTACTTCTCTCCGTCGCTATCACAGTATTGCGACTGCCACACCACAAAAAAAATAAGCATAATGGCAAATGCAAGGATCTTGCTGGTCGTCAACATGATTACGATATTTCATTCCAGACGGAAAAACCTAAAGTAAGTGATGAGAACAAACACATAACGTGAACTACCAACTACTCAACTAATGCAAAGGAGAAAGAGAGGTCTTATTGAGTTAGCGGTTGCGAAAGTTGGGACCTTTGACATATTGCGAAACCCCATGAGAGATCTCTGAAAGAATGACCAGTGGTGTGATTTTATGATTCAGACATAAGTGGCCTTGACTATGTTGTTCGATACATACAACTTCATACAGTCATTAGCGGAACCTCACACTATCACTACATACGAAGCCGCAAATACCCATGCACGTCCCCTCAGTTCACTGTACGATGGTAATCGCTGGTCGCTTCGCGACCCTTACACGGAATCAATCTACTTACTAATTCTCATGTTCTAAATAGCGCAATTTATCTATCACGACACAGAGCACCTAGATTTTTCTCATAGTCGACCATTTATGTGCTAACTGGCTTTAAACTACTTCTAATGCATAACTTGGCTTCAATCGGAGTCTGGACTTATTCTTAAACTATACAGTGCTGTCTCGCCCACGTTGAGCCTCACCTGAGGTTATTTTGTGACAGAAAAGACAGACAAAGCTCGACGACACTCCTCGACCCCCACCCACAGGTCTTATCCCTCGAATGCTCACATCGCCTGGAAGTCCAATAACTTAGGGAGCGAGAAACTAACTATGCGCCATGGGCCAAGATAACCCTTCGTGGGCTATCACGACAAATCGCCGCCGTATTTCGGATCCTCCTATGTACTTGCCCCGTTGCCACAGCCGAGAAGGGGACTGGGAAAGCGTAATCATAGGAAGTAGAGGAAGCATAGCCGAAAGATTATATAAGTCACCAATTAATGTTGGGTGACGGTATCTATCAATAGAAAGGTTTTCCTGATTTTAGGGTTTCCGACTCCGAGTCAAATTGGGTTGAGAGCCGAAGCCTAGAGCGCCTAGGGTTTGTGGTATGGATGCGCTAGAATGTTGTTACGAGGCCTGTGTGAAATCGACTAAGGGCTGTATGGTGAGTCCGGCTGAGGTATTGCAGCTGCTGTGAGGAGAGAGGGCAGGGAGGAGGAGTGCGTCAGTTCAGTGCGTGGTAGGCATATAGATTCATGTCTTTTTTTTCTGGCGTAGGTCTTGTATTATGGCATCCCTTCCACCAAGTCTTGCGTTATTATCAAGCAAGCAGTGTTATACTCATCCGACCAAATCAGTACGTCCTTGAAGCCAGGAGTCTAGTCCCTCACTTAATGCGTAGAACGACTTCAGCCAAAAATCGATGCAGAAACAAAAGTCTAACGATAACATTTATATCAACCAAGTTGTTTTCAAAATAGGAAGTTCGCCAAAAACATAAAAGAAAAGAATACAAGAGAGTTCCCCTCCCATCCTAATTTCTTACACGGCGGGTGTTTGTTTGATCTCCATCCGAATTCACAGTCGGTAACAAGAAGTCATCCTACTTGGTCAACCACAGATTCCGTCTTCGACCTTCTCCTCTTTACACCCTTGTCGCCGGAAGCATTTGACACATGGTAACATGAGTGGAGAGGGGGGGCGGGGGGGGGGGGGTAGGGGGGGGGGGGGGGCGGAGGGGGGGGGGGTTGCGGGGGGACATGGACAGACGAGGGCAGGGGGGGGGGGGCGAGGGGGGGGGGGGGGGGCCAGAGAGCGCGGGGGGGGGGGGGGGGGGGGGGGGGCGTGGGGGGGATAGCGTAGTACGTTGTAGTAGTGTTCCTATTTTGTGGCATTACTTTTCAGTCCACCCGTCAAATGAGGACTTTCTCCATCCTCATGTGTTTAGTTATCCATCTCGAGGATGATCATCTTTGTGCGAGTGCCATTTTTATGTTTCTGAGTGTTCTCATATACAATCGAGCGAGATACTGCTTTTAGAGGGTCTCTTCATAAGCATATTCCTAAAATAAGAAACTAACCATGATAGTACCAAAGATTCCTCAACGGAACGCAAGAGAACACCTACTAATAATTACATTGAAATCTGATGTGAGAGAAAAAAGAGATAAGACAAAAAGCTCAGTTTGGTATGGGCGGGCATTTTTCAGATTTAGGCCCACTTCGTGATAAGTATTATCCTACTGAACTAAACAAAACAGTGTTTAGTGGGAAATTATAAGTGGGCACCACAAACTTTTGCCCTCAGAGATTTCATTTTCATATTATTTATTTCTTGTATATTAGGGGAGACGATAATTTTGTATCCACATGCTGCAGATGATGAGCAATCAATTCAGAAAGCACCCATCCTTATTATTATCATTATAGCAAAGCATGAAATTTAGGGTGGTCCTATTTTTTTTTTTACCCTACAAAAGAAAATATACATTTTTCTCTCCATTATTGTACTGATTATCTGACTTCTCTTGGGGTGTGGATTTGCTGGACACGTTTCTTTTCCCCGCTACAAGTGATATTATTACACACAATGTGTGGTTTGTGGAAGGAAGTGAATGGAATGAAATGTGATACACCGTTATCAGAGAGTGGTTCGCCAAAAGTCTGCGACCCCGGCCTCTTGTGATGTCCGTATCTCGGTTTTTGACCCCGTTCCTAATTATCGAACGACGGATGGTGGGGTGAAAATAGATACGCAAGTAGAGAAGTTTGGTGGCGTGCCACAAAGGACACGTCAATACATCTTTAGATTGATGTCATGATGATGAGGCTCCCCTCCCCCTCAACAAAAGAGTGAGAATTCTCGTGGGGCACGAGTAGTGAGTTAGTGGGGGTTTGTGCGCCATGTGATCATCATCATCGAATGCCTTGAACTTGGAACATGATGGGGGGGCGGGGGTTGGTTTTTCTCGATTCCTTTTTAATATATATCTTAAACACGCATACAATTGGACAACACATAAAGGGGAGGGGGGGGGGGGTGCATGTGGGGGGACCAAAGCAATTGCCATGCGTGTTACCAGACAAAAGAAGGTCTCTGATGAATTTAAAAAGCTCTTTCGGCAAAATAACAATCATTCTTCGCTTTGCCCTAGCAAATGCCCTCCCCCCCCAACACACACAGAGACAAGTACTATGAGGAAGTGAGGGGTTCCAGCACAATTATTATTTGACATGCAATGAAAAGTTTTTGGACTGTAGTCGGGTCATGGGATGAGATGATGACTCCCTCAGTCTCGAAATCTACGAATGTGCTTGTAATAACCCCCCCCCCCCCCCCCCCCCCCCCCCCCCCCCCCCCCCCCCCCCCCCCCGGATCTTCTTTTATTAAAGAAACTTTGGCACGTACATGTTTTGACGGTTCCGACTTCATCGATATGTCTGAAAGGATGGGAAAAGAAAAGGAGATGAAGAAGACAACCCCCACACTTATTTGGTCAATAGCCATGACCAACAACTTTGTTTTCCTTCCCCTTTTCTTTTCTTCATCGATTGTTTTGTTAAGGGACGTAAATATAGGTTTTTGAGCGATGAATAGAGGATTGCCACCAACAATAACTTTTGGCTCAGATCTCATTCGATTGAGATCGCAGGCCGATTAGGTTTTTTTTTGTTTATATACTTTTGTAGTAGAAAATATCATCAGCGCACATTTATCTTGTTAAGACACGTCTGGGGCCGCTGTCGATCTTCCAAATTAGAGGTAATTAATGGACAACTCGCCAGTAATTAGTCAAATGCAGGTGTCGCACGAGCCTTCTAAGCAACGTGTAATAATAATACGCAACCACCCTCCGAATAAGACACTCATGAAAAAATCAAAATCTTTGGTCTTATTGTTAAGCAATTGGGCTTAGTGCTAAGGATATCGGTGATTATATAGAAATTTTATCGTTTAACTTAAAAACTTAAACAGTTAGGTGATGCTCGGTCTATACTATATAGTTTAATAAATTTTACTACATTTTCCTATAAAAAGAATGAATACAAATATATCAGTGCTCTAATACAAATTTTAATACTTCTTTAGCGGGTGAAATGGTGCACCTACTAACAGAAACCCTAAACAAATATTTCCCCTAGTTTTGTAGTAAATTTATGACCTTAAAGCTAGGATAAACACGTTTTTTTAGCTTGATGTGATTAGGACAAAACCCATGTCACATTCATTACAACCTTAATTCACATCCCTCTACAACTGTCATGATACTTTATTATATAATACATCATGTTTCTTTTAAAATTCCCGGGATGTTAAAACAAAAGCACGGAGTAGGGGCCTCTTTGGTTAGGCAAAACATTGTGTGTGGGTGTGTGTCAAACCTCGCGTTCCATCCATCCGAAAGGAGGGGGCTGATATCTTACAAAAGGGTTCTCTTCTACTACAAGGTTGGGCGGTGAATACTGCGGACACGGGCGGGGATGGAACACGAACAACGACGAAGTAGCTGAAATCGAGAAAAAGAAAATCACAATGCTTCGTGGGGGTGACTATTCAAAACAGAAAATCAGTAATAAATAAACACAGACGGACAGGTAGACACACAAACACAGAGTGAGGGAGGGGGAAGGTGGGTTTTTAAGCAGGAGTGTGTTCCAATCCAAAGACACAATGATTACCAGAGTGCCTTGGGAAGGCGTGGAATATTAGAAGCAAAGACAGACACACGCACATACAGAGATAGAGATAGAGACTGCCGCATTCTTTTTACTCCCAAAGTCCCAAGCTAGCCACATTCCTCTTTCCACTGGCTGTAATTTGATTTTGACCATGTTCCCATTCTCCCCCCATTCATTAACATTAATTATGATCATAATACCCACGTCGTTTATCTACCCAAGATTGTTCATTTTAGGGTATGCTTTTTCATCATGGGGGGGTTGTGTGTGTAGGGGATGAATTGCTGATGTTCTATTCAATATATTATGTTTAGAATGGGGTCATTTGGTCGGTCGACAAATATGTGGGAGGTGCTTTTTCTATGAATCTGTCTTGTGATTCTAGGCACGTAGGGTCTCCACCTCTCTACTACACCCTTCTCTGCCCCCCCTCCCCCACATAACCTACACACGAATCCACAGGAATGATCTCAGAGGAGGGAATTCCTTTTTCCTTTTTTTTTTTCTTTTTTCTAATTAATTATTATACTATTCCCACATCATCGAACCAATCGAAATAGGCAACAAAAACAAAACGAAGAACAAATGTTTTCCTCTCCCTCCCCCACTCAAGATAAATAAATTGCGAGTAGGCGAGAAAAGACCACCCCACTTTTCATAGATGCAAGTGTGGATTGAGGATGCCGTAAGAAGAAAGGAAAGGTGCCTCCCCTCTATTGCCTACGGAAATATTTAACAATAAACGGGCTTATCTAAATATATCTTTTTTTTTAAAAAAAAAGGTGAAATATGAGTAAGCACTTTTAGTTTGATATTTACAGTCTCATAAACTCTATGTATGTATATATGTTTTTTTTTTCATTTTCACCGCCCAATAGCTGTTCCACTCTCTCCTCAGACTATGGTCCATAGAGTGGGGTAAATCATCATCATAAAAAAAAATACAAAAAGTAAAACTAATCAACAACATGTGGTAATTACTTCACTTTTAGGAAATAATTTTTACACAAAACAAAACGGTTATTTGAAAAGATGGAGTGATCTTCAAGGACATGGCAAGGATAAAAGGAGTGGGGTCGGGGAGGGATTCCTCAATCCCAACCAAAGATCACACAATCTGATCAGCCGAACAGGAGATTCATTCTTCCCATCTCAATCTAAACTAGAAAAAGAAAACCCAAGCACACAAACCTCAAATCTACGATCCAATTGGAAAAGGGTGTTAGAAGAAAGGAGGAAAGGGGTGGAAGACAAGCCGAGCACTTTCCCCCTAAATTTTTTCTATCCCATTATCATTTCATATCCATTCAGCTAAAAAAACCCAATAGCAAACCAAATCCAGCCAGCCCTACCATCTTTTTCCTAAGTTCTTCCACTCTCTTTACCTTTCTAATCTCTTTCCTTTCACCAACACCCCCCTCCCCACGGGGAAACCCAACACAGATACAGAGTCCAAATCCAACTCAAACATCCTCCTTTTCCGCCCTTTCTCTCCAATTCAGTGGCCAAGGGAAGAAAAGCCAACCTAAGACTCCTCAGGATTATTATGTCCAAGGTTGTTTTTCTTTTTCTTTTTCTTTTGCAGAAGAATCAGTTTTCCTGCCGATATTGTAAGGCATGAGCTCCGACAAGGGGTTAGAGGACCAGGGGGAATGTTCTCGGGGCATCCGTGGCTTACAGCCTAGCTCGGCCGCCTACCACCGCCACCAGGACGATGATTGGGTTGGCGGCGATGATGTACTCGACGAAGAAGTGTTTCCTTTGCCAGATGTCAACTACCAAGAGCAAGCTATGCTTCCTTGGTCGCTACCCCCGATCCTCCCGCCTTTCTCAGGAAACGAGCACCATCCGGATAACCAGTTCCTCATCGCGCAGCAGCCGCCTCTGCCTCCTCCCTTGCCGCCTGACACGGGGTTATTCAACAGGAGGTCAGCTGCGTCATCGCAATTCTCGTACCTCGACGGGGGACAACAGGCCGATCAACATTTCCGGATAATATCGGATGCTCTCGGCATTGCGATGCCGCAGGCGCAGCTGGGCCCTGGAGGGGCCTTCTGTCTGCAGGCTGAGCTGGGGAAGATGACGGCCCAGGAGATTATGGATGCGAAAGCCCTCGCGGCTTCGAAGAGCCATAGCGAGGCCGAGAGGAGGCGGCGGGAGCGGATCAACAACCACCTCGCCAAGCTCCGCAGCTTACTTCCGAGCACCACCAAGGTAACATCTCAAAACAAACAGTCCCCCCCCCCCCCCCCCCCCCCCCCCAATCCTAAATACTAAAATCACTTCAACACAAGGGTTTTTCCTTTTCTTCCCGCTCATTATTGAACGAGTCTTAGGTGTCTTCGGCTAATCCCGACTAATAGAACGGAATGTTACAAAGACTCATTTCAGTTCTATCGGAGTTGATACAGTAGGGAAAATAAAAATCTTACCTTTTCCAAAATTAGCCAACCGCATGCCATGTTCTTGGGGGGGGGGGGGGGGTTGTTGTATTTTATGTGCATGCGACATTCTTAACAACCCACTTTTCTATTTTGGAAAGTAAATTAACCCTTTTAGTGATTTGAATAAATGTCGTGTGGATCTTCTGTTGGATTCTATAGTCTCTAAAAATTCACAATGGGGAGAGACTTGGACTTTGAACCTAAAGTGCATATTACTACTGTTGTATTCTATAAAGGAACAAACATATTCCACAATCTCTTCTTTTGGTGTTTGTGGGTATGAATTTCATTTCTTCGGAGTTGTTGGCTTGGGGAAGATAAAGCCGTAATGTTGCTTGGTAGGCTGACATGGTAAAGAGAAACATTAGACGTTGATTCTGTCTTATGTAAGAAAAAGCTTTCCCCCCACCACCCCCTCCATTGAAATTTCTATCCGGCAAAGGTTGTCTAAATTTTCCTAACTCCCCTTTTTCTTTTCTGCTTGTTTGAAAAGGAAGTTACGAAGAGACAAGGAAGCATTCTTGTCAGTCTTTTGCACTCCCTAAAAGAAAAACAAAAAGAAGCGAGAAATAATAAAAAAAGAAATCTTCAAAGTTATGGTCCCCCTAAGGGTTTTGTTTGTGGGAACATTATGGAATGTTCAGACATTGGTGAGAATGACTAAAAAGATGAATGGATGGATGAGCTTTATGGTTGTGACGATAAGTGTTTGCGTGTTGTTGGGTTTTCTTTTTTTGTAGACGGACAAGGCATCTTTGCTCGCGGAGGTCATCCAGCATGTGAAGGAGCTCAATCGGCAAACCTCACTGATCGCGGAGACGAGCCCCATCCCTACCGAGATGGACGAGTTAAGCGTGGATCCGTCTGAGGACGAGGGGAGGTTCGTGATCAGGGCATCTCTGTGCTGCGAGGACAGGTCCGACCTTCTTCCGGACCTCATCAAGGCCCTCAAGGCTTTACGAATGAGGACCCTCAAGGCTGAAATCACAACCATCGGCGGTCGTGTTAGGAACGTTTTGTTCATCACAGGTGATGAAGACCCAAACCACAATAACAACTACGCCAGGGACCAGCAACCGTACCACTATTCGGTGAGTTCGATACAGGAGGCGCTCAAGGCGGTGATAGAGAAAGGCGGCGGCGGAGATGAATCTTCGGCGGGGAATGTTAAGAGACAGCGCGTTAACGCGGCGAATATTCACGAATACAGGTCCCTCTAACCGCATATATTCTCGAGACTTATGGAAATACAACTTATCGATATCACCGTCTCCTTACTAACCTGTTGGGCCTTACATATATATAAATATGTCTTCATATGATTCCAACCTCTTGGTTTTTTGTTGGGAGGTTTGCTTTTAGCTTTTATCATCTTCTTCGCCTTCTTGATGTTGTGCGAGTGTTTCTTTGTTTTTTCCTCGGTTGTGTATTTTTCATCGAGGACTTGCCGATAAAAAATACAAGCAGCTGTGTATTTGGTGTGTACTTTTTCTTGCATATCATTTGGCTACCAGCATAATATAACAAATGGTCTTAAACTGTTCTGGCTAATAGCATCGCATCGATCCCGTCAGGACATACATGACAGTAAGTGTGTTTTAGTCTGAAAATTCTGAGGCAATCGGTTACTTAAACGAGAATGGGCTATGGATAAACTCTGGTTCGGTACACGGAGATACCAAGGTATCGGCTGGTTCCACCTATCACAATCCGTTGTCGTCGTTCAATGGATATCTGAGTATCGTCTGAACTTTCTCCTTCGCCTAGAAGGTCATAGGTTCCACCCTTCGCTAGATTAAGACCACAAAGCCCATTGTGCTTAATGGAAGTTAAGTATCGTCCGGACATGATCATCCCTCCGGAAAGTAACATTTACCAACCCATTCAGACGAAGAACGTGTGGACTGTTTTTCGTCCGAAAGAGAATACCGGTTTCCAATCTATGATGGCGAAGTACATGAGTAATGCTAGTTTCAAATTCTTCTTACAGATTGGGTATGAAATACGTTCTCACCTTATTTTTAGTTTTTAGGCGTTTTGACGCCGTTTATTTACGTGCTTTCTCAAGAATAAATACCGTAATTTTTACTCTTTTTATGCGACTACCGTAACTTAAACCAAATTTCGAATTCCTCGTTAATTTTTTCAAATATTCAAAGAAGCGTTACTTTTTAAAAACAGTGATAGTCACTTCACTTGCATCCTCTAAAGCTGAAAAGAAGTTCCCAAAGAGAAAAAAGAAAAAAAAAAAAAACAGAGAAGTCGTGGAATGGCATCGTACATCGATGTATCAATTAATTGCTTCTGATAATTTCTCGATTTACGATGCAGGGGGGGGGGGGTCGTGATGGCAACACTGAGCAGTAGTTATAAATGTTATGGTTGCAAGTGTTCATCGGAGGAATGTCCGGTCAACTTATCTATTTTACTTAACTCAAGTAGAAGGCAAAAAACGAATCATAAGTATCTTTTAGGATTATCATTATTATCATCATTAAGTGTTTGGGGATGGTGGAGATCAATGGTTAAGGAATCTTTTTTCGTGAAAAGAGAGAGCTTGCGAGATGTCCCAAAAACAGGCCGGCAAATGCAATAACCACCACCCCCTCCGACTTTGTTTTTTCTTTCTGTCCCTCCCAAGTGATCCATCCATCCGCCTGTCTCTGCCGTGCCTTTCTTACTAATTGAGTCGTGTCTGCGGGGCAAACCCCCCCACATCGCATCATCATCATCGCGGTCGCCATCATATTTGGGGAAAGGGGGGATGGGGAAGAGAGATCAGATGAGGTGAGTTGGTGTACGATGTTATGTCGTCCAACTCCTTCTTTCTATTACAAAAGAGGCCATGCATAAAAGAAAAACTTCTCTGGGATGCTCATCCCCAACCCCCTGGTCTTCTTCTGTACTCAGCCATTTCCATATCAAGTAATTATAATAACAACACTTGGCAAAACTCCAGTTGTTACAAATTTCTACTAACTGGTTCCGTTGATATCAGATCACGGCAGAGTGCAGTTTTTGGAGCTGTAGGTTTTCTTTACACAGTTTTTGAGTTTATTGCAAGATCATGGGACAGCCCCACGGTGGCATGCCAAAACAGCACTAAGACCACAAAAGGGGAGTTTAAAGGAAAGAGCTTTCCCAGACATCCAGCAATTCCCCTCCTGATGTCTTTGCTTGCCTGTCTGCCAGAAAGAACAAGATTGGTAGGGATAAGATCTTATCCAATCATCGCGTTTTCGCCGTGATTTACCAGGATCTTACCGACAACGGTATGTGGTTTGGGGATTATGATGCCAGTCTCTTAGCGAGTGCGCCCGCAGAACCTTTTGCAGTTGAGGAATGTAAACCACCCAAGAGACAATGCGCGTCCAAGCTCTATCCTACCTAATGAGAACAAATATCAGACGGCAATGTCCATACCCCACCACTAAGACGACATGGTAGACAGGTAACAACTGCAGCCGATATGGATATATGACGAAGACGCGTCGATTCCTTGAGACACCTCCTGCCAACTTCCTATCGTGGTCTGATACTCGTCCAGCAGCACCGACATCTTCAATCTCCCCTAGCACTAGACGGATGCCTTGGCCTCAAGAGCATTGCCCGGGGATAGGGGATAGCAGAAACTCGACCAGAGACCCGACAGTTCACAGTGGAAACATAAAGTGTTCGGATTCAACAATGCTAGAACTCCATTACCACATAAATGCTTGGGAAATGCTATAACCAGAAGCATTGATATCAAACTATAAGATTCATAATTCTATCTCACGCATCAATGATTTGAATCCATAATCGAATGTAAGTATCAAATGTTTGATTCCATTTCTTAAATTCGCGATTAGGACGATTCTACAAAATCATAAGGAATATGAAGATATCCAAGCACAATGCCCAAGAACAAAACTGATAGCAGTCGTCGATATATTGAACCATTGTATGATGAACTCGAATTAGTTCATCTTCAATCTAAAGATACCCAATCCATTTTATGGGTCACTTAAGAACCATGGATTCCTCGTCAAAACGAAAAGTAACTCACTCAAATTTGTTCCCTCAAAGAAGCATTTTGAGATTCAATGTGCAGGATAGCTGCGTATAAACTTTCCAAATCTTCAAAATTCATCTTCTTAGTGGAATGCAGTTGCTTCAGTTCCGCTATGTGTTGGGCAATCTTTAAGCCGGAACTACACTCGCATCATTGCTCTCTTGGTCGTCACTCATGCTTGCGGAAGAAGTATGGTCGCCGGATTGTAGAGTACTCGACCAGTTGTGGTCATCCATTATGGCGTAGTTCAATCTATAGAATCACAATAATATCTTCAGTCAGGCAGGTGTCGGTAATTAATCCTATGAGGTCATATAAGCATCAACAGCTTTTCTGTCATCGTAACCCAGATGCGTGAATAAATATCAGGATTTGAGTGATGCCAATAACTGCAAAATATGAGCTTCCCCAACAGGATGCTCAACATTCATATATTTTCTTCCTTTTATATCCCATTAAGGGTCTGGAAAGAATAAAGCTCTCTAGAATTTTTCTAAGAGAAAGAATCCAGTAAAATAGCATTTTCGTGCAACCAATACATCTAATAGTGAACAGCATGAGGATAATATCGAACAGCATTTTGGCACAAACAACCCCTAATTTGTCTTATTCAATTTATAAGATCAATTCAATGACAACAACTAAGCCCTCCAAGAGTAGAGTATTTGCCTATCCTGACAGAAAGACTAAATGTCTGCAAAAAAGAAAACAATCAAGAAATAAATGTAATGCAACTTTTGGAAGGATCCTCCAACAAATACAGCACTCACAGCTTTTAAGGTCTAGCTGTTGTTCAGCGAAAAGATATTTTATTTGTCACATTAAGTTTCGCATTCAGGATAGGTTCTGTCACATAAAGGAGCTCAGGCACTAAAAAACATTGCAACAGAGCCATCTACCAACAACAGCACGTAAGTCATCTCGAGAAAATGGGTTCACACATTCAATAATTTAGCAGCAGAGGACACAGGAAACAGGAGCAGGGCTTGAAAACAACGAGAATGAAATTATTGCAAAGCGGTATTAGTAAAAGGTGCACAAACTACTACCCCAAAGAAAACCATTAAATGAAAAGGGAATCAAGTTACCTTTTGATAATGCTTTCAGCATCTGACTTGTTCTCCACACCAAAGAAGGCATCCCGGGTATTTTCATCTATCCTCACCACTTTCACCAAGAAACCATATGACTGGCAGATTGCATGCACCATAGAATTCAAAGTCTTACAGGAAACATTCACAATCCTGATAGTGACCATATCACGACCAAGATTTATAGGAAGATGGATATCATTGACAGAAATGACACCAGCTGATAGAGCCTTTTAGTTTGCCTCCTCCCTCTAAAAGCAAATCAAACACAGGCAGAAAATTACAACATGAGATGAAAACAATAATTAGAAAAAGAAAGACTACCAGAGCGCTCCACAGATAATGTACCTCAAAGTAAAAACATCACTGCAGGCTTTGCCATCTGGTGAGGTTCGCATGGACGAATTAGATATCTTCCCAGTTCCCAAAACTAGAAGCACAACATCCAGAAGTTTTATCAACGGAGGTATATTAGCAACAGTAATAAAGCAGTCCTTGTATTAATAGCATCGGTCCCATCTAAGGCATCGCCTAAACCTAAAATGTCTGAACACATTTCCTTTAAATCCATTTCAGCCTAGTGATAGCTTCCTCACTTGAACTTGAACATGTGTAAGGTGAACTCCAATGTGAACCATTTTTTTCTGCTCAATAGGAAAGTCAGTACTACTATCTTTTCAGAGTGGATGATAACGAGAAGAAAAATTGGAATATGGAGAACAATCCGCCAATAGAAGCTTTCAAGTTATAATTAATTTAAGATATAAAATGAATACCTTGATCCAATCAGTCCTTTCTGTCATGAGTTTTAAAGGTCTTTGAAGACCAGATGCGAGGGTTCACCCTAGTTCTGCAAATTCATCATCATCATTGGCTAAGTGATGTGATGAGAACTCTCGTTGCAACTGAAAACCAGCTGCTCTTCTGAAATGATGCATGCGAAAAGTGGAATATGCTTGCAAACAATTCTTCATTCCAGGCAGCATGCCAGTTCATAAGACTGAATAAAAATATGTTGTACCAAATAAGTTTACAAAATTCGACAGCCCTTACTGAATAGGAAATCTTCGTCGTTGCCTGAATACCTAAGTATCAAGTTGAGCTGTACTACAGTTTTAGCAGCCTGAGAACTACTCAACGTTCTGCTCCTCTGGTCTCAACAAATATAATAGCCACTTTTGCATGCATAAGAAAACATACAATCAACATGAGCGACATCATGTCCAAGATCACGCAAAGAGCGAAGGAAAAGACAGGATGGTTATGCATCACAATATTTTTAGAAAATTTCTTTCAATGCAGAACACTAAAAGCTCCTTGAATTGCAGGTCATTAATATGAAAAGACCGAATCCTAAAAAGTCCAGCACGCAGGGCATAATAGAATAGAAGAACTTTCTCTCTAAAAAGAAAACGGCCCATATGCCGAGCGTAACACACAAGCCCAGTGGGTTTCACTCTAAAACCAATTGGTTGTAGAGGCAGTAACCCGCTAGGCTAGATATACTAGGTCGGACTCATTTACAAATCTAAAACCATTCCCATTTATAATGTTGGGATGGGAAAAACAGAATCATCATTGTGGATTATTCGATTCTGGTGGGGTTTGTGGGGTTGTTACTGGTGTCTATCTACACCAACTGATTTTGTCTTCTTCTTGAATTGTTCCAGGCCGGGCTTCATTTCCTGCTGGGCTTCGTCACAGCCCACTCTATCAGTCCAACAATATTCAACTTAGTTACGCAAGGAAAACAAATCATGATAACCCAAAACTCCCCATTGTTTAACTATCCAGGGATAAAAAATAGGCCCCAGAAGCGATTTGTCACAACATGCTATAGTTCTGGCAATCTCCAACTATAACATTGAAATTTACTCATTAATTTGTCTAAAATGCAAAACAAAACATTATAGGCTCACATACATATAAAACCAAAAGTAACAACAGCAGCACTAACCAGATACAAAACATTTGAATCCCATCACTGCAGTCATATCACACAAGGGAGCCACCAGACAAACAGTGCTAATCAAGGATGGTGATGATATTTTATAGTCTGCACTGACCTTCTCAAAGCCATCCCAAGATTCCACACAAGCCAATCTGTAACAGGTTTGATATAATGTCCTGCAGATACGTGTGTCACTGGAAAACTTCAAACATCGGCACACAATTGAAATGCAGAACCAGCAAGGCCAGAATGGATCAATTTGAAACTGCGACTCCATATTACCCTTTTGTACTCAACTGGGGTATGCCCTCTATATTATTGGTTTCTTACTTATAAAGAAAACTTATTAACTGCAATTCATAATCGCTTTTCTGTTTCTGAACTGCAACATGGTAAATGAACCAGGTCATGAGAAACTGGCTGTTGCCTAGATAACATTCTAAGTCTCTAACAGAAAAAAAAAAAGAGTTATCCAAACTCAAAACTAAGGGATGAAGACCAAACCAGCCACATCAGCATAACAACTGACCAAGATAAATACTATGCTCGATGGCGCGGCTAACAACAACAAAAAATAATCACTACCATTACCATTAACAACAAAAACGAATAACAGACAACCCCATGAAGCCGAACCAGCGGTGATTCAGGAAAGAAAGAAGAAAAAGAAACAACCTTTACATAAAACCTGCATCCCGAGTCAAATTATTTCTCAAATTTAATCCATAATTAATCATTATGAAAAAGAAAATGGACAATTTGCCACCCAGAAATCTTTCAAAGCCATCATCCTTGTCAAAAAAATTCATGGGGCATATTAAAGCCGCTAAATCAAATGCCCATGTCATAATCTAATAAGCAACAGCCAACCGCGGATTCGACTTCAAGATATAAGGGAACTAAAGGGGGGACCTTCTCTTCTCGGCATGAAACGCCGAGGAAGTTCACATCGTGGGTTGGCGGGTCCATCCGATTCCAACCCATGTAATCCGATGTGATGCGCGTCGCAATACGTCACTGAATGGACTGAAGGGGGGGGGGGGGGATCCGGCATCATCATGAGAACTGGTAGCTTGGGACAATGGACGAAGTTTTGTTTAGGAATTGCAATGGATCGAAGCGGAGGGTTTATTGGACCTTGGCCATCAAAGTGAAATGTAATATTGTCCAGTGGATTGGTGAAAGGCAAGAATGTTTTCTCGCCAAAGCCCATTATACTTATCACACAGAGAAAGTATGATTTCGACATCTTTGTAATAATGTTTAGTACTCAATTAAGCCACTTCGAGATACTTCTGAGTAATTCCTATTGGTTAAAAAATCAAGGTTAAATTAGTAGATCTCTATTTAGTAATTTTACCCCGCCAGCTATCCTAATTTCGCTATCCCAATCACATCAAATCATCACTGCTCTGACCGGTTTGAATACTTTTCGCCTTTGCGTCGGTGCTCCACTACACTGCCCCAACCCTGATTAAAGCCCAAAATTGCTCCTTTTCTTTGAAATTTCAAAAGGAGGACACCAGAAAACTGTCCGTGATTCGCAGATACTGTGGAAACTCCCCCCGCACGGCGCATCATCATGGCTGGGTACCTGCAAAGCTGCTTCCTGGTTTTTTGCTTTTTGGGGCGTGGCGTGTGATGGTCGTTGTTGCCTGTGTCGTCCGTTGACTTGGGAAAGACTTTCTGTGCGTGTGGGGTTATCTGGGTATTGGGATTGAGCTGAGAATATCTGGAAGATGTCGAATCTTTTTGGTGATTTTGATCCGTTTTTGCGGTTAGGATGGTGCATGTACGAATGGGTTTGTTTGAGAAGCATCTTTTTTGGTGGGTTATTTTGCCGATGTGTTGCCATGGACGAGGTTGCCTGTTTCTGCTCTTTGGATTGAAGTGAAAAATGATGGAACAGGAGAATCGCTGTTTAAGAATGATCCCGAGTTCTTCTGATAAATGTGACGGCTTTGCGATGGTTTTCTGAACGCTTTGAGTTGCCGATACTTTTAACCACATTTGGATTGTATAATAGTTTTGATGAAGGGAAGGATAAGGATGCATTTTTCCTGAAATACATGCTTCAACCGGGGCTCAGTCAAAATCATTATACAGGCAGTGTCTTTGTTCTTATAGGATGTTCTCTGAAGTGTAGAACTGTGGTTTCTACTTTTTTAGTCCATGCGAAAGCTAGATCTTGACTTATTTATCTGTTCGTGTTCATTGAAACATGCTTCTGTGAATGTTTGCAGACCGTCATGGCTGGTTGACAGCAATAGAATAGCCACAAAAATCAAGAGTGCTTCTGGCACCTTTGATCCCAAGAATGTTGTCTGGAAGAGCAACCCAACTAGAACTTGCCCTAGCTGCCAACATGTCATCGATAATAGTGATGTATTATGCTTTGATCAGTCTGCACAGACATATTTAGTGATGTAGCAACTTTAACTACCAGTTAAATACATATGCATTTAGTGGCATGCCATCTGTTATTCTTGAATTGCTCTATTGGTTCTGATTAAGACGGATAATGATCTGTCTGACTCATCTGGAATGTTTTTCCCTCCTGTATCGATATGGTGATTTTAGGTCCTCTTGAATTGGTATGGAAGTAGAACTAATTTGCACTAGCTTATCCTTTAGTTAATTCATTTGTTCCAAATTTTTTTAAGTTTTACTGTAACCATCAGTACCAGTTCCCCAAACCCTTTTGCATCCTATACTACCATTCCGTTTATCAAGTTCGTGATGAGGAAAGATTGTTTAATTATAGGGGTATCTCTTTGCTTAATGCCTAGGATTTTTGTGTTAGTTTTCTGTTTCAAGTCATTTGTTCTTGTAACACCATTATGTGAGGGAAACTTCTTATATTTATATGAAGTGAAATTATATGTCTCTCCAGGTTGTGCAGCAGTGGCCTGGATTACCACAAGGGGTTAAATTTGATCCTTCTGATCAAGAAATTATATGGCATTTACTTGCGAAGAATGGCCAAAAAGGCTTCTTTTCCCATCCTTTCATTGATGAGTTCATTCAAACTGTCAATGAAGATGTTGGGATTTGCTATACCCATCCACGAAATCTACCAGGTGGGGTAACCTCCAGGATATCTCGTTTTGGATTTAGTGCTACAAATTTGCTGAAGCATTTGCTAGGTTTTTTCTTACAGGTGTTAAACAAGATGGAAATGCTGTTCACTTTTTCCATCGAGCCATTAAAGCTTACAATACTGGAACACGAAAGCGAAGAAAGATATCAAGTGATGATGATGGTGTTCGCTGGCATAAAACTGGGAGGACCAAGTCAGTAATGCTTGATGGTGTCCAAAAGGGGTGTAAAAAAATTATGGTTCTGTATGCTAACTCAGGTAAAGGAGGAAAATCTGAAAAGACCAATTGGGTAATGCACCAGTATCATTTGGGCACAGAGGAGGATGAGAAGGACGGAGAGTATGTCATATCAAAGATACACTTTCAGCAGGAGCAACTAAAGCAAGGTGAGAAAGGTGAAGAAGATACCGCAGAGTGCCCTGATGTGACAATCACAAAAGCTGATCCAGTCACTCCAAAATCAATAACTCCGGATCCACCTCGAAATGAAAGATTAGCGTCAAGTAATTTGGCCCCAAATTATGCGATCAGCCTTGATAAGGTAACCTGCTTTTTGCAATTATACAGCAGTTGTCAGACGTGAACATTGTTGTAAGATGTCTGCCCGAACAAAGTAAAGTCATAGGCTCATAGTAATTTTCCTGTGACTATAATAATGGATGATTGTCATTTTCTTTATATTGGAAATGCTTCCTTTCTTGCTGAGTGCAGTTAAATATTGTTTCATCTCTTGTATTAATTCCTTTTCCTCGTTTGGTACATATCCTGTTGAGATGCAGGACGAGAATGTTGAGGTTGAAGCAGCTCCTGACGTTGAGGTTCCACCAGATGTTGGGGTCGTTCCTGAGGTTGAGGTTCCTACTGAGGTTGAAGCGGCTCTTGACATTGAGGTTCCACCAGATGTTGAGGTCGCTTCTGAGGTTGAGGTGGTGCAAGCTGATTGTGACATGCAACTTCAAGACGAAACTGATTTGCAAGAAAATGTGGATGACATTGAAAACCATGTTCAGGATGACCCTAAATGGTGGGATAGTGAGTCACAGAACATCCTGGATTCTCAGCAGCTCGTGGAGGGGCTATCTTTGTGTGATGAACTCCTTGCAAGTCAATCACCTAATAGAGATGGAATCAGGGATGACGAAAACTTGAAGAATCGGCCACTTCTTTCGGATTATGTTAATTTGGGACCAGAATATCTGAAGAAAGACCTGGAGGAGTGCCAGAATCTTGTTTTGGATCCTGCCAACAATGAACTCGATACAACTCCTGAGTTTAGACTTAGCCAATTGGTATGTCATGTTGAATTGTGCGTTCTTCCCATTCCATTACAGTTTCTCCAGCTGAGAATTCTATTCTTGCCTGGCTACGCAGGAGTTTGGATCCCAGGATAGCTATCTTGCTTGGGGTGTTAGTAAGACAGCCGACTAGACAACGTTCGATCATTCCCTTGAGAATGGTTCGGTTTTTTTGGGTCTGGAAGAACTTAGTGTGTTCTGTAACTTTTGCGGCTCAAATATGGTTCTCTGCCAGTTCTCGGTGACAACGAAGTTTTTTGTACCGGTAGAACGGCTACATAACTGTCCTGATGCTAATTAGATCTACTTTAACTGTTCATGCCACGAAAAGTATCTGCTGTTAATTGACCTAGACTTTGTGCCAGAAGAATCGAGAGTGACCCTGTCATGTCTTCTTGATGCCTGGCTGCTGATGGTCTTGAATTCTCTGTTGTGTTTTAGTTGAAGATGTATCCACGTAGTCATAATCTGTTTTAGTGATTCTCTCATACTGAGTACACGCTCTCGCTTGTTCAGCTGCAGTCCAATGGTTAGCACATCTGGCGTCAATTTTAGAGGGATTAGATGTAACCTACTCTTATATTAGGCTATGCTATAGGCAAGCCTGGCAAGGAATGATGTAGCTTGCCCGTGGCAGCCTGACCTGGCGTTGTCACTTTTTTGGCATGGTTGGATTGGTTGGATTGGAGGTTCGGCATTACCCAGTCGCCCTGTTTGACACTATGCTTGTGTCTGCTACCCAATATCGGAAGTTCTTCTTTTCCAGCTAGATGTTTGCATGCATCCTGTTTTCATCTGCTTTAGATTTTGTGAACAGCAGCAAACTGTTGAAGCCCTTGGCTTTCCAATTTCGAGACCAACTATGGTGCATTCATCTGGGGGACACGATCAACCTTGCTCGTTCTTTTGCGTGATAAATCCGCTGTCATGTTGTTTCAACTATCCAATGTTAAAGTGGACAAATTTTTGGGGGGGCCTCTGCGGAGCTTTTTGCTTCATCCATTCAGCCAGCCTAACTTCATGTCTGCTTCATTGCCCTGCTCTTGAAATAAGAAATGTCAACAAAAATCAAATCAGGCTATTGCATAATCCCATCCCCAATTGGTCTTGAGCTTGGTACACTGAATAATCACCGAAAGGACAAACTCCTGATCCAGCTGGAAGATAAATTGGCTTTTGTTTTGATAGGAGGAGGAAAAGAGCATGAAAAACGGGGACCATTGTTTGTAGTTGATAATGCACCATCCAATTCAAATAATTGTCATCCCAGTCCCCCTGCACTTGCAGTTGTCTGTCTCTTACCACAGGACATTCATTCATAATATCAATGTCTTTTCGCCTAAGCTATGGATCATAATAACCAAAAAAAGAAGTTTGAATTGACACTTGTTTGGGGGGTGATTAAGTTAAACCAAACTAAAAGTTGGTGATGGTGAAGAAAACGGGAATCTTTTGAAAAGGGTACTTAGGAAAGTAATAATAAAACAAACTGGGATATGCAGAAAGGAGAGAATCCAATCAAAAGTGGGGTTGGGGGAAGGCCTCACGTGGGGCTTTTGAGTAGCCTGTCCCTATCTCTGTGTCCTTTGTCCCTTTCCTGTCCTCTTCTCTTCCCCTTAAAAATCTCAAGTATAAAAATTTTCCCCCTCCGTTTGGCCTCGTCTCCTCGACCTTCTCCTCCCGACATCACTTTCGATTCAACTATATCAAAATGAAGAAAGAAAAATAACAAGGCAAAGTGTTATTGGTTTGAATAATCTTGAGGTCTGGATTCTGTCGGGGTTGTCTTCAACTTTCTCGCTTTGTCTGAGAACTTTTTACATAAAGAAATAAAGGAGTCTCTCTGCTTAGGAAGATTAAAAAAGAGGGAGTGCAAGTGCTCTGCTTATGGCTTTAAGACAAGGAACAAGCCCTTTTGCCGACAATGTTCCGCACCCCCCATAAGTGATCGAGATAAAAGGGAGACTGTCTCATGGAACAGAACAACATGAAGGAGTGATCTCCCGAGTGCAGATGAGTATGAATTCCGGGGATGATGCAGGACGCTTGAATTTGAAGATATTGATGTATTAGTTCAATGCCTTCGTTGCCTGGATATATACGTAAAAGGGAACATGGGGGAGCTGGACATGTTTGCTGTTCCTTGTCTTTGGTTCAACCGGCAACATGAAGAAGACAGCAACCACCCTGTTTGGCCTGTGGTTTTCTTTTTTAAAACTTGATGCCACCGCCGTTGACATGAAGAACGCCTACCCCACAATGATGAAAAGAAAGAAAAGGGTCTAACAAGATAATTGAACCTGTTCCCGGTAGAAAGAGAGCTCCTGTGACATCTCAACCACCCTTTTTTGGATTTTCCACTGAGGGAGATGTAATGGCTTAAGATATTTTAAAGGGGTGTGGGAAAAGAAAAAGTTTTTTGCATTATGATTGCCTGCTTTGGCTTAATCTTTGATCATTTGAGGTATCAAGGGACAATGCGATTTGTCAGCAGCAGAAATCAGCCCCTTATTCATCCATGTGAATTGGACTTGCACCATTGGGTTGGGTCCTAACAAGGAGCCGGGTCATACGGATGCAAAGTCGAGATGAAGAACACTGAAAGAGGGCAGAGAGAGCAGGGAAGGCGATGAGCAGCGAAGTTCTTTGGGATTTCGAGCTTGCTCGCAAAGATTTACATTCATCAGCCCAAATGGGATACAGATCACAAAACTTGTTTCTGTTTGCCAAAACTTGAAAAATTCATTAACTTCTTTCCATCAGATCATTCGGCTCCTTTCCTTTCTTTCTCCCCTACAATCACCGGCTATTTACACTACTCACATCCACCAACCGGAACCCAAAAACCCAACTACTGGGTTAAGACAAAGAAAAAACAACCTCAAACTCAATCCCTCTAAGTCTAGCTTAGAAAAAAAAGAAAGAATCTAATCATCTACTCCTAAAGAAGGGGTTTGAAGAAATCAAGTCCATGGACATGATTGTTTGGTATCAGCTCCTTCAGTCATGCCAACAAAGGAGCATGACAACACATCTCCTGATAATGTAGATCTTAGCCCTTTGTTCCCTTAGGACACCTGCGAGCCCTCCCCTCCCTGCTGCTGACACCCTCCTCTTTGTGCTGCTCCCCATCATCTTCATCTTTCCTTGTTAGCTGCTTGTCTTTAAGATCAAAGAATGGGGATTGGTGGGTAACCTCTTGAGACAAAAGACAGGAATGGGAAATGCTTCTTCGGTTGATGGTTGGGACGAGGGTAGCGGGGGTGAGGTTGGTGTCTTTAAATAGGCCTTCAGAAGAACAATGATACGGGGGTGGAGGTGTTGTGCGTGGTTGAGGTTTTGTGAGTGACAGGGGGATTGGTTCCCAGTGAAAGGGGGGACAGAGCTTCGTGGTCTTTGTCTCCCCCCTTCCCAAACCATCCCCGACAACACTCACTTTGACCCACGCTCTCCCCATTCATCCTCCTCCTCTTCAACTCTCAGATTGCAATAGAGTAAGGAGAGATTCCACTGAATTAACAAAAACCCAGTTTAAAATACTCAAATCCCTGAACTGGGTTTTGCTTATTTTTATTCGGGTGACCCCTAGATGTCTACACACTGTTATCAAAGTCTCCCTACCAACCAGCATCAGACGGGGGTGCTATGCAAACACATTATGTGTAGATTGGTATTATTGCTTAGAATAGTGCAAGATGGTGGGAGAATGATTGACAAAGAGGTATGGGTCCCCCTCTTTGGTTATTGTAACAGTTACTACTACTCATGTTTGAAGCCATGTTGATGTTTTGCTTGTTTATTTTAAGTCAAATCTTGGGGACAAACAAATGGGTGGTGTTTGGGGGGGTTTGGTCCCTACTGTTCAGATGAAAGGGAGAGGAGAAGAGGGTAGTTTCAATTTGACCCATGCGAGACAGTGGGGACAACAGGTAGCAATTATGACAGGCAGCGAAGATAAGAAGATAATGTTTTTATGTTTATAAAGTGAGGGGGGGAGAAGAAAAAACAGATTGTTAAGGGCACTGTTCCCTTGAATAATTGCATGTTCTCGTGATGAAATTTGAGGGGGATCCTAGTCAGCCTTTCTGTTGAATATAAGTGCAATGAAAGGCAACATGTGACGTGGGTCTTTTTTTTTTTTGTTTTTAAAAGTCTCCAATGGGGACTCATATGGCCAAGGTGGAGTTCATATGGGAATGGTGTGGGGGGTGGAGAGTAATGAGAATATTTAACTGAAACCGATGCAGTTTCTGCAGAGAAGGCAAAAGGAAGGCCACTCAACTTGCCTTTTGAAATGTTTCTCGTGTTTCACCCAGACTCCGAGTTCGGACAACAACCTGGGCACAGTGCCTTTAACATATTCTCTTCTTTCATTGTCCTCTGGAGTCTCATATTAAGCTGTCAATCTCGTTTTCATGTGAAACAAACCCTCCAACCCAACAAATCTTGTTGCTTCTCCTTCCCCCCCATCTTGCTCTCCTGCAGGTTCCTGATCCCTGTCTCTGATGTTGCAATTGCTCTGGCAATGCCAATGGCAATGACGATGTAATCTTACAGCAAAGATAAATAATGCCGTGTGGTTTCTGGGTTTCTTCTCTAATTAATTGTCCTCATGTTGTACTTTGTCTTTGCAGGGGATTAAACAAATGGAAGAGTTCCGGGGACCGCACACGCACGTGAAGCGTCCATGATTTACGATGTCTTTGCCTGTGGCAGGCTCGTCCCTCCATAAAACCATTATAATACCCCCCAACTTTACGACCTTACTTCCATGTTTTCGCTGCAACTGGCACTAAACTTTCCCTTTATTGTTTGGCGTTGTGAATTAAACATGTAGAGGGAACTCAACCGCCCTCACGTGATAAAATGGTGACAATCCGTTCATGACTACGCGATCGATGACCGACTAGTTCACATTCTTCGACATGTTACTCCCTAGTTTAAAGTCTCGGGTTTAGGTATTTGAAATGAAAGAAAATGACAGTTATAAGTACATCCAAATGTTCAGAAAAAAAACAATTCATGACAACCCATTTCAATTATTCCTAGGGACACAAACAGGCACGAATTTTGCATGGGATTGAGGCACCCAAGTGCAGGGCCTTCCCCCCTCTCCCATGTGGAGTTCTCAATGTGATTGTACGATCTTTACAGTTGTACATGTTAATGTGTCCTTTGGGTGAAGAAGATGAAGATCATTGGAAGGTGGAACTGATAAACTTGTCATTATGGTTGTATTATTATTACATTTGAGGGGAGATGGACAGGTGCAGTGCAGTTTTTTGCAGGTGGTGTCTTTAATTGCATGACTTCGCTCCAAGTTGACTGGAATCCCTCGATTATTTAAATGCTGTTCTTTCTTAGTGTGAGTTTAGCTGGTGGCCTTGGAGAAAGTGTGTGGATGTAAGTAGTGGTTGTCAGATATATGAACGTTTACAGACACAGAATGCTTCAGAGACAAATTATGGAGCTTAGCTTGGGTTGTGATATTGCTGTCATTGTCTTAAGACCTGCTTCCTTCATTCAACACTTGTTTATTCATATCCAATGCCCACAGACCAATTCCAAAGGATTTGGCTCATCACATAACTCTTGCCATTATCTAAGGGACGGATACGGGGAGGTGGGCAAGCACGGAAACAGAGGCATATGTGAAACGAGCTTTTCTTCTCAACGCTTTCTGGGTTCGAAATAACTCTAGAGGATTCATATACATCCTGTTATCCTTTCAAGGGTAACTTTCGTGCACCGTCCTATATACTCCAATGTGAATCACGATTTTGGTAACAAACATTTATAGGCACCTGGAGTGGAACGAGGCAGCCAAGAATATACATTGTTACTTCATTCCTCCCTCGGGATCCACCAGCTCCACCAAAAACTCGTCTCCGATTGAGCTAGTCTATGCTTTCGTTTGTCGTTCTTATGATCTTTCTTTGGAGTTTAAGTGCCGAAGCAAGAGCATTCCTCAGGGTAGTTGCTTTCTGCTTGGGTGCAATTTCCTGTGCAGTACCAGTAGGCATCCATTTCAGTTAAAAAATTGCATGCCAAGTGATCTATGGCCTTTTTTGCGGCATAAATCAGAATACAAATACTGAATCATGTATCGAGTTCTAAAATAGGACACCGGAAATTATTGACGAGACTTCACAATCACAAGGAGTTCCCGATAAATGCCATATCAAAATACCATGCCCAGATAAACCCTGGGCACCTGAAGGCTTAGTAACATACCCAAAGCTCCTGAAGCTGAGCTTCAGTGAAGCATCCATCTTGGGGACTCCCCGACCTGGACATCAGCCTTATGATCCAGTTCACAGCTTCACCGTAGTTCTGTTGTGTAGTTCGGAAGAGCTCCAACCTCAGCTTCTGTATAAATGACAAGGCCAACAGACTCCTCTATCAAAGTATGGGTGAGCTAGAGCAGACTTTGCATTTGTTCTTTGGCATGCTTTATATCGGATCATCAATGTTAGGAGTTCCCACCCTATTCCTCCATCTAAATCTAGCATTTCAAAACACTTGCATAGATCGGGGCGAGCATGATGCTCTACCGTTTCCCTTCATGCAACTAAGTCATAGTCACACCTTTTCAACTGCCGGTTAAATTGTATCAAGGCACTATCTGTCCTTAATGATGGGAATGCTTGTGAAAAAGCAAATTATAAGTAACGGAACGAATAGAACCGCCGGAGAGCGATAGTTGGGGCAGAAATCAGCAGTAAAGGTTATGGACAAATAGCTTGAAGTAACTTGGCCATTGCTAATACTAGCCTACTCAATCCAGTGGAGAATGTCCAATGCTCCATGATTTGTTTTCCCTAACACTGTAAGCAAAAGCAAACTTAGAGGTCCAATCTATCACAAGTCGCGTACTAAACAAAGTCGACTCATTGCCGGTGCTCTATTTGTAGTACCAGGGATCACATCATCTCCTCGTTTGCTTGTTTAACAAATTATATTCTCTGCAATAACTGTTTTAGACAAACTTGGCAAGAAGTAAACGAGCCACCTCAAGGGGAGATAATTTGTTTCCTAACAGCAAATTTGTCACAAAAGGGACACGGTTTCTTCAGCACAAATTATAAGAATCCACAGAGGGCAGAGATCCTGTGCTTGCCATTTGAAGGAATATAAGACCAGTGCTGTAGATATTGAACCTATCTGGCAAGTTCAACTGGTTTGAAATTGAACAACCAGATCTAATTAGACTTTGATGGAGTGGAAACTTAATGCATGAAGCAGAATCACAGTTTCTCAATTCAAAGTTACATTGATACCTGCCAGAGTACAGGGGAAAGTGCAGCTGTCACTGGAGCTTATGGGGTGTGCGTGCTCATGATGTATTATTGTTCGGGAGCAGCATATCTAGCTAAGAGAAATTGGAAAAATTTGAGAATTATCTCAGGAGAAGGAAACACAAAAGTAGATTGTTATAGAAAGTATTCCTGTTATTGTAATGACAAACCAGACATCTAGATGCCAAACCATGCTTAACACTGGATACATGACAACTACTTTAGTTCCCTAACAAAGATATCAAAGGCCAAAACGGGAACTCCTTTGGGGATGTAATCGATACCCGCTCGAAGATCCGCAGCAGCACCGTGATCAATTATCTTGAATGTTCGAGAACCTGTGCAAGATTTATGAAATGACACAACAAATTATGATGCCTCGGCAATGTATTACACATCGTAACGAAGACACCTTCCTACTATACCTTCAGAGAAAGTAACATTTTGTGGCTTCATATCTCGGTGGACAATGGCGGTTGAATGAAGGCCATCAAGGGCAAAGAGAATCTGCCTCATAATTGTCTGGATTCAATCTTTGGAGTCCAGAGTTTATCCCACAGTCCCAGAATGATGGCTGCCCTCAGTTTGTTTCTAATAAATTTTTTATGTTCTGTCATTTTTTCTTATTTAGGAGTACGAAATTTATTTAGTATTCTTCCTCCCCATAAAGAAAGACTTCCCTCATTTAGGTGGATGTTGCTTGTGCGTTGCCATAATTTTGCACTTGGTATCTTGCGTTGTCGTTAGGCGGGCAGACATATCTTAGTCTCACATTCAAATCACTGCTATCAGAAATTGGAGTAATGGAAATACCTACTCAGCAGATCAACCGTGAAAGTGGATATCCATGGCGGGGAATCTATCATTCGCCTGTTATAGGTTGATCATAGCTGTATTTGCTAGGCATTGATTTGTCCGCTAAAAGACCAAAACAAGGCCGTTTGCTGCAACTTTCAAACTACAGCCCTTGGTGAAGTGGCATCGCGAGGCCATCAATTTTGACAACTTGTAACCTCAAGGTCATCGTAACACGCACAAACGCACTCGGTTAGGATTTTTCTCCAAAGGATGGGAAGCTTGCGAGAGGGACAGAATGTCATCCTCATCTCCCTAAAACGGTACGGGAATTCATTGTCCCATAGCAGTCAGACAAAGATTGTCGCTTAGGACATATATCATTCCTCAAGCTGTCCTCAATTCTACATTGATGGCGGACGGCACCCAACATGTAAAAATGCGAGCCTTTTCGTCAAGTGGTCCATTGGGTGTTCCTGTTCAATGGATGTTGTTACTCATGTTACAACAGCTGCTTTTCCTCCTAAAAAAAACATCGGGCTGCGTAGGTGGTTTTTTGCCTCTAGTTTTGTAATGAAATTGTGACATTGTCCGGTTCGGTCCATCCCTTTTCGCCAAGATATATGGACATTCTTGGGGTACAGAGAGTAGGCCAGCCCAATTGTCCATAGCTCTTTATCGAACATTGATTGGCTGATGGGGGTACTTTTAGGTGGTGGAGCGATGATGGAATCAGATTTCTGGGAAGGGTCGTTTTTCTCGTTTCATTTTCTTTCGCAACCCCTAAACGCTTCATAATACCATGTATGCATGAATATTAGATGCTAGTCTCACTGTCTCCCGTACGTTTCTCCTGTCCCTCGCGTCGATCTCTTGTCAGACTCGTAAGTTTAAAGGACCCAAAAAGGGGCACAGCCTTTGGTCGACAAGGCTCTCACAAAAGTCAACAAGGCAAACAGCGTGGAAAGCGTCAACCAAGAGGACATGCTGCTGCTTTGTTTGGCCAGCTTATGATTCTTTTGACCCGTTCTTCCTCATCTAGCCTCAGATTTATTGTGCTCATGTGAGCCTTGTCAGGGGTGGTTCTCGCAATTTGCAATCGTGTCGGGAAGTACTGAAGATTGAGTATAGAGTGTATGTGTGTGTGCGCATGGGAATCGGTCCAAGATTCGAAATACGACCCGCCCCCCTCCCCACACACACACAAACACACTCACACACATTATATTAATCATCAAGTATTGTAATGAATTCAACCCTCACCTGCATCCGCTGCCATTTTCACACGTCCCGGTCAACTCTAAACACTAGACATCTTTAGCTTCATTATTTCTATTCCGTCTCCCTCTTAGATGATATTGCAAAGTTTTTGGAGGGAGGCCACGTCGTCCTACTCTGCTGCAACTTGACATTCCTACCCACATCAAAACACAAAAAAAAAACTAATTATTAAGTTTGATTTCGACTCCCCTTGCACCGTTTGAGTCAAATAATATTCCCCATTTTTAAATAAAATAAATGATGACAACACAGAGGTTTGACAAAATTAAGGGCAAAGATAGTTTGCATTTGATCGGATGCTTTCTGCCCTAATAAAAAAAAGGCATGAAACACGGCCTCCCCCTTCTTCTTATAATTTATATTAATCATTTGGTCTTATCATTTCATTGGACTACCAATTAAAAAAAAAAAGAAAACCATTAAACAATAACGTGATTTCTTTCTAATCGTTCCATTAAAACCAGATTTAATCATTTTTTTTCATTACTCACTTCAAGCGTTCACGGGATTTTCTTGACACCCCAAGAAAAGATTTTACATTTTGTTGGCATAACGCAGTTAGATTGATGTAAATGTAATGGAACTAAAGCTATCCTCCTTTCTATTCTTTATTTTATTTCAATATATGCAAACGGGGCCAAGAACTTCTCATTCGTTGATTTCAACGATGCCAAAAACCGCGTGAGGAAATGGGGGTGGAGGGGTTTATAAGTTATGGAATCATGTGTGTGTGTGTGTGAGAGAGAGAGAGAGAGAGATGAGGTAGGGATGTAGTTAAATTGTTTCTTTGTTGTTGACTTCATTGACCTCGAGTTGCTCCAAGCCAATAGTCGCCCACATGAGTTTTAGAATGTGTGGTGCTGTGCGGGTGTTGGGTGAAGCATTTGTTGTATTCTATCTAAGCCAAAGTTGGCCTAATAATATTTGACTCGGTAAAATCGGGAACATATTCTTTCCATGCTTGGCGTCTAATGCTTGCGGCCATGTCGGCAACATTTTTATTCTCCCCTCTCCTCCCACAACAACATTTCTTTTGACGGGAGTCAAGCAGCGATCAGAATCCCAAAATGAAAATCCCTTTCCTTTATTTTCCTTTTACTTTTCGTCATCTCCCTCTCTTCGATCATTATAATACAATCGATTTAAAAAAAAAGGGAATATATTTAAAAGAAGTTTCCATCAAAACCCTCTTTTTGTTTTACTGTTCTTGGTTATGGTCAAAGTAAACTTGAGTAAAGGGATTCAAATATGTCAATTCAGGAGTTGCTTTGCTTTGCTAATTATTTCGCTTTACTCTTTTTTCCAAAATAATCAATCAATGTCTATAGTTAAACAATCATTTATTTGTTTGATCAGACACTCTTTTTTATATTACTTTAATGGGACTTCCCTTGGGCGGAGATTGAAAACACATGTTTTGTCACTGTTCTGACGAGCACGAGCTAATCAATGCGGCAAGTGGATTAATTAATTGACCTTAGTGTTTCTCTCTTTTGGTAAGGCTGTTAGGAAGATGCCCGTAAAAGAAAACGCGTTGAAGGGGAGGGGGTAATTGTGGCTTAGGGGGTTCGCTGCGACATCGTTGGCTCGTCACGTTAAACGAAGTTAACCTACGGCAGAAAGCCTTAGACGTCCGTTGGCTACGACTTCCTGATTGTCGTGCTCTTTAACGAGCTAACAAATATTTCGAACGCTCATTGAGTCCGTATGCTATCATCTCCGGGGCTACATATTCTTCGGTGTTCAACACGGTCAGTCCTGTTCTTATTTTTCTGCTAGTCAAGCGAATGTTGGCAATGGGAATGTGAACGCAGGAAAACGGAGGAGCTGTGCCCGCTATCCAAGTCACAATACCCTCCCCCCCACACAAGAGATGAGACTTTACGCGATCTAAAATGTCACATCCTTTACCTACCATCCGCGAGAGATTAACTATGTTAAAAAGTGGTATACAATGATATCGACGACCCTATACAAAATAAGAAAAGACAAGGTGTGCCGTATCTAATAAAATCCAAGACAATAATCAATCAAGCGTGTTGGTTCTCATCCCTTTTTTCTTCTCTCTTTGGGAGATCACATCGTCCCCTTCCCTTAAACTAATCAACAATTCGGTCATTGGCCAGCAACAAACCGTTTATCACGTTAGGGATTAGTAATTGGTGGAGGGTGTGCTGTGGGGAGAGTATGGAGTGGCCTCATGTCACGGTGACCTAATGAATGCCCCACTAATTCCACGAATCCTGATGGGGGGAGGAAAGCGGGTTTGCCTGTAACGATAACGTTGTTAAATGCTGGTAGGAGCCGCACGACATACACGTGACTAAGTACTACGCACCAATGAATGAGCGAAATCAATCCTACCCCCCTCCATCTCAGCATTCCAATGACTGGCCGGAATTTCAAACCACAAGGCCAAAAAAAAAAAAAGAAATGGTCCAGATAATGATTGAGATAATGATTTAAAGTGGAAGAAGCTTGCCGAGATCTTTAAAGGGATGGGCATGACACAATTGGCATGCCCTCCCCCCTTTTTCAATGTTCTCTTTTAAAAATCGAGAGACTTGGGTTGGGCGGGGGGGTTATGAACGAGCAGGTGTTAAAAGTGGCGTAGGTTTTGGTCTGCATAAGATAAGATGCGAATAATGATAATAATTTTGTTATAGCATGTTTCGATATCCTCAATTAGCTTACCGTATCATCAATCGACACGGGATTTTGCGGCCCCTCTCGCTCTATTGTTTTTTTTTATTAAGAGATATTATGAGCGTGACGCACTTTTTCTTGGTTTGACACAAATCGGGGTGCATCGAACGTGGTTGGAAATCCCCGACTTTATTTGCGCCTTACATTCCCACCCCACCCCAAAAGAAAAAAGGAAAGGGGAAGAGATCGCTTTTTTGAGCATCATCTGAATGATTTTATTCATGAGCGTGTCGTGTGACCCTTCTCCTCATCGACTCATTCAAACCCCAAATATCGATTCGTCTCCTGTTGTTTTACGACGCTAACACGAATGGCAGAGAGATGTCGGTGCGTAATCGTTTTAGCATACGCATGGAGTTGACCTTCCTCTTCTGGGGTCATAGTTTTTTAGTCGGGGAGTGATGAAACGCCTCGCGACATTCATTGTCCCCCTGATGAGGTTTTCGGACATGGAAAAGATGACGAAACGAGATAAGAGAGGAGAGGGGGGGGATGTCCCGTGTGCTTTTGAGAATAAAATAAAATGAAAAAGGGGGGCATCATGGCCATGCTGCCACTAGGGTGGATGATGACAGGTGACGACGCGTTATTCGGAGACTAAGTAGGGAGGGGAGTCTCTATTAAGCCCTCAGTTCCTCCTCTCCCACTGTCAACTTGCACTTTTGTCCCAAAAAGAAGAAGCTTCCTGGTACCTTTACCCCTTACCCTCCTCCTCGTCTACTTATTTTTACTTCGTTATCTTCTCCCCTTTAAACTATTTCACAACTCCTACACCTCTAATTAATTTATTAATGCTTCCCACCAGCAATAACATAAAGCCCCTTCCCTTATATATAAAGGCCCCAAGCGCCCGCAATCACCACTATTCTTATCCCTTCTGCAAATTCCACAGAACTCCTTCAGAATCTCCCCAAGCAAAAGGAAAGGAAATGGAGATTAGCTCTACCAACGAGAGCACGACGACCGACGCCATCTCCATCTCCCCCACCAACCCTAATCAGCAATCTGATTATGGCGTCGAGGCAGAGTCCCGCAAGCTCCCTTCCTCCAAGTACAAGGGGGTCGTCCCTCAGCCCAACGGCCGCTGGGGCGCCCAGATTTACGAGAAGCACCAGCGCGTCTGGCTCGGCACCTTTAATGATGAGAACGAGGCTGCCCTATCCTATGACGTTGCCGCCCGAAGGTTCCGAGGCCGCGATGCTGTCACGAACTTCAACCCCAGGAAGGAGGCCAACCATGCCCTGGAGCTGGCTTTCCTCGAGTCGCATTCCAAGGCGGAGATCGTCGACATGCTGAGGAAGCACACGTACCGTGATGAGCTCGGGCAGAGCTTGAGGAGCTTCCGATCCTCCGGCTGCGATGGGGAACATTGCGCCTCGCTCCGGCAGGGCAGGGGACAGGGTGAGCGAGAGCAGCTGTTCGAGAAGGCGGTGACACCGAGCGACGTGGGGAAGCTCAACCGCCTCGTGATACCGAAGCAGCACGCGGAGAAGCACTTCCCGCTGAAGGGAGGCACGACAGCCTCCACGAAGGGGATACTGCTCAACTTCGAGGACCACAGGGGCAAGGTCTGGAGGTTCCGCTACTCCTACTGGAACAGTAGCCAGAGCTACGTGCTCACAAAGGGGTGGAGCCGATTCGTCAAGGAGAAGAGCCTGAAGGCCGGAGACACAGTCTGCTTCCAGAGGTCACCCGGGCCGGAGAAGCAACTTTACATCGATTTCAGGGCGAGGAGCAAGGCAGTCCCGCAGCCGGTTCAAATGGTGAGGCTATTCGGAGTCAACATATCGAAAGTAGCCCCCGCCAGCGTAACGGGGATGGACGTGGTGGGGGTCGGCGGGTTCAGCGGGAGGAAGAGGATGAGGGAGGTGGACTCATTGTCTTTCGAATGTAGTAAGAAGCAGATGGTTGTCGGAGCCTTGTAGTAGTAGCTTTGGAATTATTGGCCTGCTTGTTTTTTGCTTAGGAGGAATGATCTGTACATTACCAGAACAGGGACAAGACATGTTCCTTTTTGTATTTGTATGGAAAGGAAACAGCCAAGTTGTCTTTCCCTCTTAATTTTTCCCAGGATTCCTAATGCTTTTCCCCTCTCTGATGTTTCTCTTAAAAGAGAAAATCAAAACGTGCTTGGCTTTGATGAGAAGCACGTCGCTTTCTCAGCTAACATTTCTAACATCTGGGAGGCGATGTCAGATGAAAGATACTCCCGGCCTATCGATGCTCCTACAAACAATGCCCGGAATATCTTCCGGCAGAGTTGCGGCCTGCTCTCCATGCGCCCGCAACCGCCAAGACGTGACCCGAAGGATGACGTGCCTACTCGCGCTGGTCACTAAGGTGCAAAGTGAAACCAAGGCTGCATGAAGAAACCGCCCGCGACGAAAGATAAGGTTTTCCGACTTCAGCCGGACGAAGGCACTACGGACAACTACGTGACTAACTGTCAACTCTCTCTGGGGCTGCCTCAAAGGAATCATCCGATTGTTGTCCTACAAGATGTATCCATCCTCACATGTGGGAGGGATCAATAACATATAGTTGACCCCGTCGGTGTATGTAAATGAATGTGTATTTGGTGAAGTCAACCGTAAAACGCTTGCCATATTTCTATGGTATATTTTGTCAATCAACACAGCGGGAGGGGGAGTAGGCACTCAAAAGGTTATGTTATTGGGATAGTTGTGTAGATACACTCACTATTACTAATCGCCTCTTAAATATTTTAGGCCGACATTTGTTTAAGAGTGAGCTTTGATTCTCATGAAACGCCACACAGAATGGTAGGATTGAATTACATTCGGCCTCAAGGAATGGGCCTCATTGAGATTCCAAAGGCCCGGCCCGATATCTTGCTTCATTCGTTCCCAACCGACCGTTTATGTCGGGGTGATCTTAAACGTTGTTTAGAATTAAAAGTTTGGTCATGCGGCCATTTATTGCTACCTTACCTCAGATATGGGAACTTTTTATTGGCTATATTTTCAAATTCATCTTATCCATGAGTCTAAAAAATAAGTAAAAAAGTAAAAAGATAGCAGGTTGGGAAAATGAAGAAGAAAACGTAGGAGATTTACATTTCCACCGCGGACTGAAACTGTGCCTATGGTGTTCCATGTTTGAAGATAATAGCCCGTCCTCCATCTACTATACTCATTCTGCTTGTTTACAGAGCCAATCCTCACATTGAGTAGCATAGAAACCGTGACTTGGCCTGACCACTGGATGACCCTCAAGGCGGATGGCGTGTTGAAATTCGAGCATACCATCTCGATCACGAGGAGAGGCGCTGAAATTTTGACAAGTGCTGACTGTGGTATGGCCTCAAGAAGTCATCTACTGGTAAGCTGCTCTTTCCGGGGGCATGAACCTTATTTCAGCCTAACTAGCCACTACACCAAACTAATGAAGGGGGCTTTGTACGAAAATACCGTTTGTTTAAAAAAAAAAATTACGAAATACATTTCCAACTTCGTAAAATATGATTTTAAAGTTAATTATATTTTTGTAGAAAACTCAACGGAGAGGTCCTATCACTATTTCAAATTTCAAAACCAATATATTATTTAATGATTGCATACTTCCACGTCCTCGTAAAATGATTTTGATTGGGGGAGGACTTCCCTTTCAAGGCAAGCGTCAGGAAAAGCAAGCATCCCTTCTGTCTCTTTCATCTTCTTCGGTTAAGCCGCCATTTGAATAGGAAACGAAGACGAACTCAGGTCCGAACTCTTCCGCGTCCGAATTCTTCTAGCAGAGAGGCAACTCATCTTGAGTTAGGCTACCTTATGGAAGCGATAACCTTTGTAGGATGGCTGTCCCGTACTCGAATCATTGGGACGCCCAACCAACGTTGGTGGTGTTGGAATCATGAGAAATGATTGGTAGCTTCGCACGACCCCTTACCCTTCTTCCCATTCTCATCATCACTCAACAACTATGTTATGTGTACTTTTAATCTAAAAGAGATGGTTGCGATTGAATGTGAATGTGATCCTCCCCTCTATACCTAATCAGAGAATATGCCCCTCCCCTTTTCACGAGACTGTCGTGCTTTCCGGATAACAATGTCCATCCTAAAAATATGTAGTTCCATCCCTCTGAATGGACTCACTTTTTCAATTATTTCTCTGTTTGCCTAAATTCGAATTCTAGCGAGGGGGCCACGGGGAGAACGGGACCCCCTTATTACTTCATGTTCCCGAAACTCCATGCGCTCTGGCATTAACTATTAATATTAAATATTCCCCTTGGACAAGGTGTTTCATGGGGAGATAGTGGTCGTTTATATGTACGTGACGTTATTCGTACACAACTTCAAACATTTTTGTCATCCCACTGAACCCCGGAGCACATGATTATTACTTGAGTGAATAGCTCTCACACCAACTTGGGTAGCCAAAACTGTTGGTCCGTGCGTGAGCCCTCGAAAGCATGTTGAGCCGAATCTTATCTCGATTGAAAATTATTGAAAAATAAAGGGTCGTAGGGTTTACTCTCTAATTGTCGTCCTCGTTATCGGCCACAACTAGATAGCTGCACCTTTAAAGATATAGGAAATACAGGTAATATTCTCTCCCGTAGTCGGCATGAATATCACTCGATGTATCTCCCCAAAAGATACATTCCCGCTCCTTTCTTATATTTCTCCAGTGAATGAAATAATCTCCGACTCGGGTCCACAAATCCTAACACGAATGTTCCTCCGGACATTCGGTGATCGATAGCATCATGGAGGGGATGGGAATGTGCACCGAATTATTCCCCCTCCCCCCCCCCAACCCTCGTTCGCCAACCCATTCTTACCTAATAACACTAAAAACATTGTAATGACAAGCGTCGAGACCTTCTGTCCGATCGATATCCTCCGAGCGTCGTACAATATTTTGGCGTACCACAAATTCCAAATTTCGGGGCTTTTTGAGGATGCCGTTTCGCCAGCTCGAAAGGTTCATCGGATAATTCATCCGTAATGGTTTAAAATCGCTCCATGCATGGGATAAGTTGCTGGGTTAATTATTGACAAAGTGACCCCATTATCAATGTGCAATGTGGGAAATCCCCCCACCAGGTGGAATACATTAGTTTTGTGGCTTTTGTTTAAGAATCTTCTCAAGGATATTCTTGGACATTCTTCCCCCCCACCACCCAACTCACGGACAAGACTACGCCTTTTGAATCATCGTTGTGTCCCTTCAGCGACGAAACAAAAAATATCCAGGGACTCATCAACACAACGAGAGTGAGAGAACGTTTTACATGAATCAGCAACCTCGGATTCATTAGTGGGTGGATAGCTGTAATACCAGCTAAGCAAAGCAACTATTACGAGATAAACAAAATAGTAGAAGTCGTCTAATTCCTGTCTTCAACATCCTTCATAGGCGTGCACACGGCTGGTCTCGCCAACAGTTTGTGACGGCAAATGCGTGAAGCATGAGCCTGGTTTTCAGGGCTTATTCGTACTGAATCCGGCTTCTTAAAAGCTCGAACTATTACGTGAATACATTCTTTGGCCCGTTTCTTCTTATTTAGGAGTTGGACTTCTTTAACCTCGAGGTTTGAACTTTATATTTTATTTTTAACATTATACATATTTTACTTGGTTGTTGATATTAGTTGGGTGATCGATCCGACACGACTAGTCGCTAGGCGTTTTCCTCCTCAAGAGCTTACCTCCAATTTAAAGCGAGGGTGCCATGAAACTACTCGCTTCGCGACGACAATCCTCGTGATTCCGCCACCCTAACACTTTACCACTACGAAACGAAACCATGAAACCACTCTCTAACATACTCTTTTGTTTACATATGCACCGGGTGTAGCAAAAGTCGATCTTCCCACGACGTAACTGCCATGCTATTATAAAATTGATAGACAGTATAAAAAAAGGAAGACAGCGGTAAAATGAAGTGGCCATAAAACAAAGAATACGTATTGTAGTTTAAAAAAAAAAAAAAAAAATCTTCCAAAAGCTTATCCCAAAATTAACCTAGACCCCCTCCCCTCCCCGGAAGTGTGAAATTCCAGTTATGCCCTTCCTTCATCCCCACTCCACCAAAGGGCGGAAGAAAAAGATCCCCCCCCTCACCATCATCTCCTTTGTCGGATGCGACGCCCCGACCTCGGCCCCTTCCCTTCCCTTCCCTCCCTCCAATTCCTTCCTCGACCGTCCGATCGCCTCCCACTCCCTCCTCTCTCAATGTTTCTGACCCCCTCTCCTGTACTAAACAATACGACAGTGCCCCCACCTCCCTCTCCCTTATTCGTATTATTATTCCCTTCCTTGATCCTGTTTTAGATCCCATATTCTTCTCCCCCTACCTCTTCTATTCGTCGGATCTCTCCAAGCTCCGAGTCCACCGCCCTTCTCCCCGATATAAGCAATCCCCACCACCCACCGTACCCCACTGCACCATCCCCTGTTTTTTTTTTCATCTTCCTGTCTGTGTTTTCTGGGGAGTGAAGAAAAAGGAAAGGGAAGAAACTGGGAAAGAGTGGGGGGATGGATCCACATGCCCAAAGAATGCGTAGTTACATAGACGCCCTTGAGGAGGAGAAGCGCAAGATCCAGGTCTTCCACAGGGAACTCCCCCTGTGCCTCGACCTCGTTAACAGGGGTATGATAATCTCCCGTGTTTCTTCCCTTTCTAGGGTTCGTTTCCTTTTCTCTTGGGATTTGTTGTTGATTCGGTGTCGTCCTTCTTCTTTGGTTTGTTTGCGGGGGGGTTTTGCAGCTATTGAGAACTACAGGCAGCAGCTGTCGGGAACGACCACGGAGTGTGTCCACGGTGGACATTCGGAATGCTCGGAGCAGACGTGGCCTGTCCTGGAGGAGTTCATTCCCATCAAGAGGCCATGCTTTGGCTCCGACTGTGATAATGACGATGAGACGGATCAGGACTCCGGACGCGAGCCGAGTGGGGTCGATGGTGGCCCTGTCGCAGCTGCTGCTTCTAATGATAATAAGAGGAAATCCGACTGGCTCAGATCTGCTCAGCTCTGGAATCAGACTACCTCAGATCCGCCTCCCAAAGATGTAATGGCGACCACGCCCGACGCCATCAGAGTTTGCACCTCCTTGTCTTGTTATGTTACTCACGGCCTTCCCTTGTGATACGGCAGGATCCTCTGCCAAAGAGGGTGCCGGTGCTGGAGGTGAAGCGGGATGGCGGCGCATTCCAGCCTTTCAACAGTGGAAAGGATACCACTGTCAATATCAGTCTCACCTGCAAACCACCCAAACTGTCACCAGAAAAATCGCACTCTGTGGTCCCATCCGCTGCTACAAGCTCGACGGTGGAGACAGTGGCCGCAAGCACAGTTAGTAGCCAGAAGGGGGAAAGGGAACCTGCCCAGCCTCACAGGAAGCAGCGGCGGAACTGGTCGCCAGAGCTACACCGGAGGTTCCTTCAGGCCCTTCAGCAGCTGGGCGGCTCCCACGGTCAGTCTCCTGGATAATTTACATTCATACTCTTGCTCTCCAATCTTTTCAGGATGGTTTGCAGTAATTATTCAAGTAACATTGATGGATGTTAAATTTGTAGCAGCTGCAACGCCAAAGCAGATTAGGGAGTTGATGAAAGTTGACGGCCTCACTAATGATGAGGTTAAGAGCCATTTGCAGGTAAAAATCCAATCAGGGGAATCTAATTGGTTCATGGAGAGGGCGGGGATTGGATTATCGAATCATCATCAGTAGTTGAGTTGAGACAGGATTGGGGATATTTTCTTTTTTTATTATTATTAGTGGCCTCGTTGGGATGTGGAGAAGATGAATCTGGATTTGATTGGCACTACGGTTCCACCGCTTCACTTTTGTCTCTTCCCTGTTACTCTCTGCAGAAGTATCGCCTCCACACCAGAAGACCAGGCCCGGCCACGATCCCTGCCAGTGGCAGCGCACAGGGCCCTCAGTTCGTGGTGGTAGGCGGCATCTGGGTTCCTCCTGTAGAGTATGCAGCCGCAGCATCCACGCTGCTGGAGGAGGAGGAGGCGGCTGGTAAGGCCACGGCCTTGGCTGCTCCTCCCGTCGACAAAAGGAAGAAAGCAGACGAATGCGAAGGGATGGGGAGTCATAGCGCGGGCGGGGAAGGCAACGGGGAGCGGTCGAACTCGCCGGAGACGTCCTCGTCGACTCGCACAACCACGGGGTCTGCGTCTCATCCCCCCATTGACCAAGAGTAAAAAGAGTGAGCAGAAAAAATAAATAAATTTTGTGGAGGTGAAAAGAGGTTAATTAAAAGAAAGAAACAGTACGTAGTAGTAGTAGGTACTATCTTTTCCTTCATGTGAATAATAATAATAAACTTTGTTTTTTGGTCTTTTCTGGTGTCCGGACTATTAAGAAGAATGTGGAAGGATACATCCTAGAAAAGGTATTGATTGAAGTTACACCAGGTAGAGAAACGACCGACATGTCGAATTAAATTACCCTTTTTGTGTGTCAGTTCTAATGTTGAAAAGGGAAGTAAAAGATGTGTTTCCTTTAAGGTGGCTCCAAAAGAAAAGAGTGAATGTCGAGGCACTTGTTTTTTTTTTTTTTTTGATAAAGCATTGACGAGCAAAACCGCCGATGATCTTAGTTATTTAGTTTGGGGTGTTTAGTTTACCCTGATGAAATTGTAAGAAATAGAAGAAGAAGAAGACAAAAAGAAAAGGAAAGAAGAAGGGGGTCGGAGGGGATTGTGCTCAGGGAATATTCTTCGGGGACTTCGAATAAAATATATATATAGAGAGGGGGGGGATTTGAGTCAATCTTTTTGGAGGTTGAATATTGTCGTGTGTTCGTCCCCCTTGCCGGCTTAAAACAGACTTGATTTTATTAGTACTAAAACAGGAGAGGGATAGGCTGGCTTAGTACATTTTTGTACTGGCAATGTTTTAACAGGAGGAGGAGGGGTTATTATTATAATAATAAAAGGCCCTTTTACTCTCATTTTCGGGCCCAACATTCTCCCAACCCAGTCCTCAGCTTCACTTGGGCCTGGCCCGGCCGTGCTAGGATTTTCATTCTTTATTTTATTTCCTCAAGTGGCACGCTTAAAAGAAGAAGAAGAAGCACTTTCTTTTTTTTTTTTTTGTTTAAAAAGAAAAAAGATTTGAAAAGGGAAGGAGAAAAAGAAAAAAAAGGGAAATGGTAGGAAGTTGGGGTTCTGGGGTGAAGAGCATCAATCTAATCTTATCTCATCACATCATACAGGCAGGATACAGGTCCCCATCAAAACTGAGTATTCATTTTTCCCTAAAAATTTTCTAAATCGTAACCTAGATCTTCGATTTCTTTTTCTAATTTTGTTTTGGTATTTTAAAATATTCAAAAAAACAAAATATTAAACAGTTCCAAACATTCAATATCGCAATTCCATCCGAGTGAGAATAAATAATAGTGATTATCCTTTCCAACTGGTTCATTGCGATTTATGGGGACCTTATAAAACGAAGCCTCACTCTGGACAAGCTATTTTCTAACTATTGTGGATGATTTCAGCAGGGGTACATGGTTATATTTGTTACATGAAAAATCATATGCTCGATGCTTTCTAATTGATTTTTGTAATTTGATTAAAAATCAATTCGACCGCAACGTTAAAGTAATATGTAGCGACAATGGCATGGAGTTTCTGTCTGGAGATTTGCGGGAGTATTTTTCTCAACAAGGAATAGTACATCAGACATCTTGTGTGTGTACTCCACGACAAAATGGTCGAGTTGAGATGAAACATCGGCACATTCTAAACACCGCACGAGCATTAATGTTTCAAGGATCCCTGCCGATTAATTTTTGGGAGAATGCGTTTCAACGGCAGCCCATCTTATCAACTTGACTCCAACTGATCCCTTGGACAACAAAAGTCCCTACGAAGATTTTTTTGGTAAAGCCCCTGACTATCGTAATTTAAGAGTTTTCGGATCGTTATGTTATGCCCATAATCAGCCTCGTACAAAGGATAAATTTGAGTAACGATCTCGAAGGTGCGTGTTTGTTGTTTATCCTCATGGTAAGAAGGGATGGCGCTTATTTGATATGAAGACAGGCGAAATTTTTGTCTCCCGTGATGATGTCCGATTTTGTGAGAATGTTTTCCCGTTTGCAGCATAGAAGTCCGGTACCAATTCTTCAATTTCATTTTCACCGATGTTTAGAGACATGGGAGGTTTAGACGAAGTTGATGAGTTGTCATTTGACAAAGATGCTATGACTCGAGAGGAATATTATGGACAGGGGGAGAAAACGGGATTACCAATCTCATTTCCTATGGAAGCGCCTGAAACTTCGTCAGAGGTCAATCACAACCCCAATGTGGAAAACCTTCGAAGGAATGAGTATTACAGCCGGTGTCAACAGAGCAACCATCTAAAGGCGGACCAAATATTGTGCCTGTGGTTTCATCATTGGAATTGAGAAATCAATGAAAATCGAGTTGTCTTAAGCAACTGCCAGGGTACCTTAAAGATTATGTGGTTCACACTGTAACCCCCCTCGCAACAACTCACTTCGACAAAATCCTCAGGTACTTCTCATCCTATTGAGGAATTTATTAATTATTCTGAATTTAATGGTCGCCGTAAAGCTTTTTACAGCTCTTGATTCAGACATAGAACCACATTCCTATCATGAGGCTGCACAAGATACTCGATGGCGTGCTGCCATGGCCAAGGAAATTCGAGCAGTAGAGTCAAACAAGACTTGAGCAATTGTCAAATGGAAAACGTCCTATTGGATGTAAATGGGTGTTCAAAGTGAAGCACCGAGCAGACGGAAGCGTGGAGCGTTACAAGGCGCGACTAGTTGCAAAGGGCTTCACACAAGAGGAAGGGATAGATTACTAGGAAATATTCGCACCAATAGCTAAGCTGGTAACGGTTCGTTGCTTATTGACTGTTGCAATAGAGGATGGGAGATTCATCAAATGGACGTAAATAATGCACTTTTACATGGGGATTTAGACGAAGAAGTTTATATGCAATTGCCGCCCGGATTCTCTTCGAGTAAAGCAGGTTTCGTATGTTGATTACGTAAATCTCTTTATGGTTTGCGACAAGCCTCAAGAAATTGGCATGCTAAATTAATGGAGTCACTTACTCGATACGGATTCAAGCAATCAGATGCAGATCACTCTCTCTTTACTTATGCTAGAGAATATTTATTGGAGTTGTAGTTTACGTGGATGATCTCATTGTGGTTAGTAATGATTCCACCAGTTGTGCTCACTTTAAAGAATACTTGAGCAAGTGTTTTTCCATTAAGGTTTTAGGTACTCTCAAGTATTTTTTTAGGAATTGAAGTTACACTAATGCAATCTGGTTTCTTCCTCACTCAACGAAAATATGTGCTTGACATACTTGCTGAGTGTGGGATGTTGGGAACACGACCTTCATACTTTCCTATGTAGCAACATCAACAACTTATGATCAATTCCAGCACAGTCATTGCTGATCCCTCATGATATCGTCAACTAATAGGACGACTTGTGTACTTTACTGTAACTAGACCGGAACTCAGCTACTCTTTACATATTCTCGCACAATTTATACATGAGCCTCGACAAGATCACTGGGATGCAGCAATGCGAGTTCTTCGTTATCTCAAGCAAACCCCCGGGCAAGGACTCTTCTTATGACCAGATTCTTTAGAACTTTGAGCTTATTACGATTCAGATTGGGCTGGTTGTCCTTTGACTCGAAGGTCTATTACTGGTTATTTTGTTACTTTGGGAGGTTGCCCGATCTCCAGGAAGACTAAGAAGCAGACGACTGTCTCTCGTTCCTTTGCGGAAGCAGAATATCGAGCTATGGCAGTGGTAGTTAGAGAAATTATTTGGCTCCGCAACTTGCCATCGTTTCTTGGAGTCAATCATCCTCAACCCACGTCTTTATTTTGCGATAACAAGGCAGCGCTGCACAATGCTGCTAATCCCGTATTTCACGAACGCACGAAATATATTGAGATAGATTGTCATTTTATACGTGAACACATTCAAAAAGGTATCATTGTCACGTCCCATGTGCCAACGCAATTTCAGTTGGCCGATATCTTCACGAAGGCTCTAGGACGAGATCGGTTTAATTTTATTCTCGACAAGATGGGCGTTCGGAGCCCTTACGTCCCATGTTGAGGGGGAGTGTTAAGGGATAAGGAAGTGGATAAGAATAGAAATTACAAAAAAGGCAGTTAACAGGAATTACAGATGGATTTACTATTTCCTATTAGGATTTGTCATTTCCTTATTTGGCGGATGTAACATCGTATTTATGTAGTGCCTCTTACTTCAGTTGATTTTATCACTTAGTTCCCCCCACCCTCCCCACTCCCTCTTCAACATCTTTCGCCATGTCTACCAACTTCCCTCTTCTTCCTTTGACCTTATTCCTCAGCATTTTGGGCCTCTGTTCCTCCCCTGCCTCCGCCAACCCCGCTGCTACGATCGGCATGGGCTACCGCCTCATCTCCCTCGAGAAAACCCCCGACGGTGCCCTCCTCGGCCTCCTTCAGGTCAACCAGAAGAACAATATCTACGGCCCGGACATCCCTTACCTTCAGCTCTTCATCAAGCATGAGACCGACGACCGCCTCAGGGTCCGTATAACCGACGCCCAGAAGCAGCGTTGGGAGGTCCCTTATGACCTGCTCCCACGGGAAGGCCCTCCGCCCCTTTCCAAGCCGGCTATCCCCGTCGGGAGGATGCCGAGGGACCCCATTACCACGTCCGACTACTCCGGGTCCGCCTTCACCGTCAGCTACACGGCCAACCCTTTCTCCTTCAAGGTGAAGCGGTCGTCCACTGGGGAGACCCTGTTCGATACCGGGTCGGGCCCCTCCGACCCGTACAGCAGCCTCGTGTTCAAGGACCAGTACCTGGAGTTGTCCACCCGGTTGCCATCTGACGCTTCCCTGTACGGTCTCGGGGAGCACACGCAACCCCATGGAATGAAGCTCTACCCGAACGACGCTTACACGCTGTACACGACGGATGTGGCGGCATTCAACCTGAACACGGACCTGTACGGGGCTCACCCGGTGTACATGGACCTTAGGGCAGGTAAAGCGCACGGGGTGCTGCTGCTCAACAGCAACGGGATGGACGTTTTGTACCGAGGGAATTCTCTGACCTACAAGGTGATTGGGGGAGTACTCGACTTCTACTTCTTCGCGGGGACGTCTCCGCTGTCTGTCGTGGATCAGTACACTCAGCTCATCGGCCGGCCGGCTCCCATGCCTTACTGGTCATTCGGTAAGTCTTACACCACCCCCCCTCCCCAACCTCCATCATCCGCATCCACTGAACTTATTCCCGCTCTTTTGGCATCCTCATTGATTTCCTTTCACTTTGCCTCTCCTGTGGTGGTTTGTCTCCTTTCATTGAAATTGACCCCCTCATTGAATGTGACGGCCAGTTATTACACTATTATTTGTTACTTTTTACTTCATGACCGGAGGAAACTGGTAGGTCTCTTTTAAGTTCTGAGAAGTGACTTCTTTAATGGAGTATAGACTCATCGTCCCCCCCGAAATTAGGGTTGTCTTGCTAGTGTGCTTCATTCACATCACAAAGCATATTTGATGGGGCAAAATGAAAAAGCTAAACATGCAATTTTTGGTCTCTTATAGGAAGAGAGGAGAGTGTAAATTCGCTCATTAAATGTATCATAAGTAGCACTAAATCTAATATATTATATTGCCCATAATTAGCCTGGCGTGCGTGACATTTAGTCCCCCCACGAGGCCTCCTCACCCCACGACACGTCCGTCGGTTGTGGTCGGGCAATCATGGTGCTTAGTTTTGACCAAGTCATCGACGTATGCATGCCTCGTCCCTTCTACCTCGAAATGATCGTGATTTCCCTTCTTGTTGGCATGACCCGAGGTTTTAACCATGTTTTGGACAGAGAGATACATGTGATTTTCGTGTTTTGGTTTGCCCAGCGTTGTCATGTTTGTCGGTATTTCCTTCCTCGTGGCCTCTTGTAATAATTGAGATTCCCGATGGTTTTCATTAGCTTTCTCGTTTAGCCAAATCAGGAATTGGTGCAGTAAAGCAGCGTCAAACGAAGACTGTGTACGTGTAAATTAATTATTATAATGTTTAGTGGCTGTGGGTGTGGGACTGACAATCGAAGATATGGGCGGACAGGAGGAAATCTTAGGACCGCGATTTAAAGTAAATAAAAATAAAATATCTCATCTTATCCTTTTTATCTTTGCCGGACCATTTTGGGTCACGTTTCCGGGCATTGATAAATATCACGATGATGATGGTGATGATGTTTGAGCATAGGATGATTAGGGGGAATGGACATTTGTCTCCCTATGGAATATGATGATGGATTTTCGTGATGTTGCGCCGCAGGGTTTCATCAATGTAGATGGGGATACCACAACCTCTCCGTCGTGGAAGACGTCGTCGCGAACTACCAGAAGGCGAAGATCCCGCTCGATGTCATCTGGACCGACGACGATCACATGGACGGAAAGAAGGACTTCACCCTGAACCCCGTCAACTACCCTCGGCCGAAGCTCCTGGCCTTCCTCGATAGGATCCACAGCATCGGCATGAAGTACATCGTCATCATTGATCCCGGGATTGCAATCAATTCATCGTATGGTGTGTACCAGAGGGGCCTCGCCAACGACGTCTTCATCAAGTACGAAGGCGAGCCTTACATCGCTCAGGTCTGGCCTGGCGCTGTTAACTTCCCTGACTTCCTTAACCCGAGGACGGTCAAGTGGTGGGGAGATGAGATCCGCCGTTTTCATGAGCTTGTCCCGGTCGACGGCCTGTGGATCGATATGAATGAAGTATCGAACTTCTGCACGGGCAAGTGTACCATCCCCAAGGGAAAGCAGTGCCCAACTGGTACAGGGCCCGGCTGGGATTGTTGCTTGGATTGCAAGAACATCACGAGCACCAGGTGGGATGATCCGCCGTACAAGATAAACGCCTCTGGAATGCAGGCGCCGATCGGGTTCAAGACCATTGCCACGAGTGCCCTCCACTACAATGGTGTTCCGGAATACGATGCGCACAGCCTGTACGGCTTCTCGCAGGCCATCGCTACTCACAAGGGGCTCCAGGGTCTCCAGGGGAAGAGGCCCTTCATCCTTTCGCGATCAACCTTTGTTGGCTCGGGGAAATATGCGGCTCACTGGACTGGCGACAACAAGGGCACTTGGGAAGATCTGAAGTACTCTATCACCACGATGTTAAATTTTGGTATTTTTGGTGTGCCAATGGTGGGATCTGATATATGTGGGTTCTACCCTGCCCCGACTGAAGAGCTATGCAATCGCTGGATCGAGGTCGGTGCCTTCTATCCTTTCTCAAGGGACCATGCTAACTATTACTCGCCAAGGCAGGAACTATATCAGTGGGAGTCTGTGGCCGAGTCGGCAAGGAATGCTCTTGGGCTGAGGTACAAGCTCCTGCCTTACTTGTACACGCTCAGCTACGAGGCTCATACCACTGGTGCGCCGATTGCTCGTCCGGTCTTCTTCTCTTTCCCTGAATTCACCGAGAGTTACGGCCTGAGCACCCAGTTCTTGCTCGGCAGTAGCGTGATGATATCACCCGTACTCGAACAGGGGAAGACAGAGGTAACCGCCCTATTCGCTCCCGGATCCTGGTACAGCCTCTTCGACATGACACAGGTCATCACGTCCAAGGGGGGGACAAACGTAACCCTCGATGCTCCATTGCACGTAGTCAACGTCCACGTGTACGAGAACACAATCCTCCCGATGCAGCAGGGTGGGATGCTCACCAAGGAAGCAAGGATGACCCCTTTCACCCTGGTAATCACTTTCCCAGCAGGTGCGACCGACGGGGAGGCCAAAGGAAAGCTGTTCCTGGACGATGACGAGCTCCCCGAGATGTCGCTCGATAACGGGCGCTCATCCTATGTGGAGTTCTCTGCGACGGCAAACAAGGGCAAGGTGAAGGTGTGGTCAGAGGTGCAGCGAGGGGATTTCGCGATGAAGAATGGGTGGATAGTCCACAGGCTAACTGTCCTGGGGCTGGGCGGGATGAAAACTTCCGACCTTCAGATCAATGGGGTCCATGCAGATGGGGTGGAGGTGAATGTGTCGGAGCAGAGGGTGCTGGAGAAGGAAGTGGATCTCGGGGAGACGAAGAGCGTGATGGTGGACATAAACGGGTTGAAGCTTCCGGTTGGGAAGAACTTCGCTGTGAGTTGGAAGATGGGAGTTTAAAGAAGAGGGATCTTCGGACAAAGGGATGGGAAGGAGGAGATCGTTCAGTAAGTGTGCCGGCCCATTTCCATGTGTGTGTTAGAGAGAGTGTCAATTGGTGGTTTCATCTTTTGTTTTTTCTTAGAATTGGCATCTGTGACATTTAAAAGTCATGGAATGCTAATGAGGCCTGAGAGTGGAGGGGGGTATCAAGGCTTCAAGCAAAAGCCATATCTCCCTCTTTAGAGTTGAGTTCTACTGTCACCCACCATCATCTGTCATTCAATAAAATTCTTCTTCCATTGCAATTGGGCCGACTTAGCTGGAGGTTCCCTAATATCACCAAAAAACCCTCCAAATCTGATTGACAATCCAATTTGAGATCAACAGCACACCAAAGCGGGGAGGGGAGAGGGTTCGGTCGATTTGAGTCAATCTTTTTTGAGGTTGAATATTGTCGTGTTTTGCGCCCCTTGCCTGATGATAGTTGAGTAGTACTAAAACAGGAGTGGGATAGGCTGGCTTAGTACATTTTGTACTGGCAATGTTTTAAAAGGAGGAGGAGGGGTTATTATTATAATAATAAAATGCCTGCTGGTTTGAGCAATTAATTTCCCTCTCACCTGCCCCTTTTACTCTCATTTTCGGGCCCAACATTCTCCCAACCCAGTCCTCAGCTTCACTTGGGCCTGGCCCGGCCCTTCTAGGATTTTCATTCTTTATTTTATTTCCTCAAGTGGCACACTTAAAAGAAGAAGAAGAAGAAGAAGAAGAAGCACTTTCTTTTTTTGTTTAAAAAGAAAAAAGATTTGAAAAGGGAACGAGAAAAAGAAAAAAAGGGAAATGGTAGGAAGTTGGGGTTCTGGGGGGAAGAGCATCAATCTAATCTTATCTCATCACATCATACAGGCAGGATACAGGTCCCCATCAAAACCGAGTATTCATTTTTCCCTAAAAATTTTCTAAATCGTAACCTAGATCTTCGATTTCTTTTTCTAATTTTGTTTTGGTATTTTAAAATACTTAAAAAAACAAAATATTAAACAGTTCCAAACATTCAATATCGCAATTCCATCCGAGTGAGAATAATAGTGATTATCCTTTCCAACTGATTCATTGTGATTTATGAGGACCTTATAAAACGAAGTCTCACTATGGGGCAAGCTATTTTCTAACTATTGTGAATGATTTTGGCAGGGGTACATGGTTATATTTGTTACGTGAAAAATCAGATGCTCGATGCTTTCTAATTGATTTTTGTAATTTGATTAAAAATCAATTCGACCGCAACTTTAAAGTAATACGTAGCGACAATGGCATGGAGTCTCTGTCCGGAGATTTGCGGGAGTATTTTTCTCAACAAGAAATAGTACATCAGACATCTTGTATGTATACTCCACGACAAAACGATCGAGTTGAGAGGAAACATCGGCTTATTCTAAACACCGCACGAGCATTAATGTTTCAAGGATCCCTGCCGATTAACTTTTGGGGAGAATGCGTTTCAACGGCAGCCCATCTTATCAACTTGACTCCAACTGATCCCTTGGACAACTGTGAACACTAAAATTTCGCGGGGAAATATCAGCGTACAAATTATCGTATGAAAATATGTAGCGGGTTCTGTCTCTAGTCACGGATGAAACACGTGATCCTCTGATTCGATCTTCGAAGAATAACGGTTGATGGGTGATGATCTTGGAGCTCTGGCTGAATTTCGGCAGAACTTCAGGATGAAATATTGAAAAAGTCGTCGGGGCCTATGGGCGTGATCCGGCAGAGCTTCAGTAGCTTGATGAAGTCGTCGGGGCCTTTGGGCGTGATCCGGCAGAACTTCGAGGCGTGTTGCAGAAGGACACCGGGGCGATGGACGTCGGTAGGGCTTCAGCGAACGGGAGGCGGCGAGAGTCTTCGATATCCAAGAGTCTTCTCTCCACCAATGTGTGTAGTATATTGTTGTCCTCTCGAATGAATGAGAATGACTTCTCAGAGAGCAGCCCGTTTCTGCTTCACAGCGAAGGAATGCTTCGGCACTTGTTTGCTCAGAAGAGGATTTCCACAAAGATTTCGTCCCTTCTCAGGATGATCCTGTCTATAAACGCAAGAGAGACAACCACAAAGTTGATCGAATAGATCACCACAAAGATCACGAAGAGAAGAACCACAAAGATCACAAAGAGAACCATAAAGACCACAAAGAGAACCACAAAGACCACTTAGAAGGTATCCGTCCTACACTCAGTTCGGACGTGCACGGTTACCACAGCCGTGACTCACTGCACTGCACACCCAGTGCCTAGGGTGGAATTTTCCGATCCGTTGGCTTCCACGCAACCTGCTTTACTAACCCTCTGTATCAGGCGTTCAAGACTTCTGCACAGCACCCCTGTGCTCGGGAGGAACTCTTTTCACTCCGGCGGCGTTCCCACCTCTTGCTCTACCCTGCAGGCACGAGACTTCTGGCGCGCACCCGCAAGTGCGTGTCTAACTGCTCAAACTCCGTAGGCTCGAGACTTCCCTGCGAAAAGACACGACAAGAACGGCTTCTTGCCGATGGGTCAGCAACCGGTTACTGCAATCAGCACAGGTATTCACTTAGCTTCCCTCAGACGATTCGCCGGCTGCTCGTTGAACGCACCGAGGACACCTAGTCCCTCTCACGACGATCAAGGAATCTGAACTCAGCCCCTTGACACCCTCGCACGCAGTTTGCGAGCAATAAGAACCAGGAGACACTTAGCACCTTCCGCTCTCCGTCGACCACTTAGACCACTCAGACCACTCAGCCACTCAGCCCACTTAGAAATCGTTCAAAAACGTTGTAGAATTATGTGAGGGTCGTCTGGTATAAAAAGGAACGAAACAAATAATCGATTTCCCAAAAACGAATAATTTGTTTCCTAAAATCAGAATACAGGAAGCTGTAATCGTGGATCAGCAACAGGATGCTCAACGGTCATAATGACCAAGAAGGGAAGGAAATCTTTGATGATATTCCTTGCACGTATAATCTTATCAGATAATGATTATCAGAATCAGATAATATATTTAATTATTAAATATAATTAGACTGCAATAAGCAAATCTGGAATAATAATTATTCTTTCATCAGCGCAATAACGCAGAATAGTTTTGCTGTAATGCAGCAAGGTCTTTCTTAAGTGTAACGATACATTGCTTAGGTTGCAGCGTAACATTGCTGCAGGATAACATTGCTGCAGGATATCCAAGAAATATTTTGTTTCCAAAATTAAACTTGGAAAGCTAATCTCGCAATATTTAAATGCCTAAACATTTATAATGAGATTATTAAGCCAGATTAAATGAACTTGGACACTCAGACGAATATTCTGAATTAGCCCAAAATAAAATGTGAATATTAGAAAATATGTTTTCATATTTTCAATGTTTGTGCGTAAAATCACAGTAACATTTTATTGTAACGCAGCAAACTGTAATTGTTGCTTGCTGTGATTCAACAACACATTTCTCAAGCTCATCACTGAGAATAAGCGAAGTGTTTCAGCGACTAGCTTCTCAAGCTCATCATCAAAATCCAGGACTAACATTCTCCCCCTTTTTGATGATGACAAAACACGAAGCGCATAGGGAAAAGATTATAGAGCTTGAAACACAAACTCAACTCCCCCTAAAATTAAGCAAGCTCCCCCTGAGAGTAAGCAACACATTTCTCCCCCTTTTTGTCATATCAAAAAGAAATGGAGGATAAAATTCAAGCTGCGTATTTACTTGTGCTGCAAAAATTTGCAAAGCACCCAAACAAAGTCAAATAGTTTGAAGACATTCGAAAGAAACATAGTGGAGAGATACTCAATCCACTTCAAAGTTATTCAAAAGAAACATTTCAAACCACAACAAGGAGAGTCATCTCAATCCTCGTGCGGGAGTTCCTTAACAACAGCCATCATCTCCTCAGTCATTTTCTCCAGCCTTGTCAACCTTTCCCCAAAGCCATCCATCCTTTCCAGGAGACAACGCCTGGTGAAGTTGATCTCATCACAAATTGTGGCCATGAGCTTGGAGTAAGAGGCATCAGCCTGTGCACCAGTGGTGGTCTTCTCGCGTTTAACATGCCTCTGCTTTTCAGCAGGAGCAGCTTTCCCGCGTACAGAAGCAGCGATCTCTCGCTTGGAAGGCTTCTTAACGAAAGTGCCATCAATAAACTGGTAGCCCATGCTTTCAACGGAGGCAGCTCCAATAACCTGAGTTGTCCAGGTGTCCATTTTGTTCAGAGGAGTAGGATCAAGATCATAATGCTTCAGGAGAGCTGTGATCACATTTGTGAAAGGGAGACCCCTATTCTCATCCTTAATGCACGAAGCCATATGGCTGAAGATGATACTCCCAAGATTTCCAGGAATGCCCTTCTTAAGATGGACCAGCAAGTTCCAATCACGAGGCATAACAGAATCAACACTTCCAACCCTTGGTGCCAAACAAGACATCACCACTTTGTGCAGCATTCTGTTGCTGAAGCTCAAAGAGGTGTTCTGTAGATAGCCAGAAGGTGTGATAGGGACTCCGTCATTGATGAGCTGATAGGCTTCCAACTTGCCTTCATTGATAACTCTCAGATTGTTGACAAGATTTGCATTAAAAATGCGACATATGTCAAAGACAGAGTAAACAAGCACTTTTCCATCAACGATGGCCCTAATGAACTTGATGTTTGAATCCTCCTTGTAAAAAGTCAGATTCTCATAGAATTGTTTCACCTTAGAGATAGACCCTATCTCATTGAACTCACAGAAGGTTTTCCAACTAAGCCGATCAAACAAGTCAGCAATGGTCACCTGATGAGCAGTAAGCCAATCAAAGTCTACTCTCTTACAAGCAGTAACATTCCTTGTTTCCAAATTTCTATTTGGCATCAAGTCATCAGCAAGAATGCGATTCAGTTCAGCCATGGAGACATATTGATCAATCTCAGGCAAGAAGACATCAGAGTCTGTAGCAAGCTTTTGCTTTTTAGATCCAGTGGGATCAGTTTTCGGAGTACCTGGTAAGGAACGCTTTCCTCTTGTACGAGTAGCAACACCAGGGACATAAGAGTGTGCTTTCTCAGGGAGATGGACATCAGTAACTTCAATCTCATCCCCAGCATCCTCAGAGAGACCCTTCTCCTTAGGCAACTCTGTCTCCTCATCCTGAGACATATCCTTGTTGCTCGAAGTTTGGTCACCCTCAGAGACAGCATCCACCTTAGTAGGTGCGGAGTCCTCTTTTTCAGGAGTTTCTTGGGTTTCCTCCAGAAGGTCACCCGATTTTTCAACATCAGGGAGAGTTTCCTCATCCACCGATTTTCCAGACTTGTCATGCACAACAGCATCGGCCTTGGCCGGAGAGATTTTGTCAGTGGAACTGACCTTCACGCTAACGGAGGGCTCCTTGGAGACTTTGACAGGAGTTGTCTTAGCCTTCCCAGCGGTGCCGACCTTAGTAGGTGCCGGAGCAACCAGCGATTGAACAGGTATCCCCCCCTCAGAAACAGGGGCTTGTTCCTCAGAGCGAGAAACCTTTGATGTTGTGGCCGCAGCCCTGGACCGTTTCTTGGGGGTTGCCTTCCCCTTGGCGGACATTGCCGATTTTGGAGCCATGGGTGACGAATGAGGTTCGAGAGATTTTAGGGTTTTGAGAGAAGAATGGGTTTTGAGAGAAAGTGGGTAAGAATGAGGATGTTTCGATTTGTTGTTTAAAAGGAAAAGAGCGGTTGATGTATTTGGAAATTTTTTTTTTTTTATTTTAGAAAGTGGAGAACGTGGAGGAGATGGGATTTAAATCATTCATATTTTGGCAACAAATAATTCTCTACCAAGAGAGAGAAGATATTCTTACGGTTTATCTTATGAGTGAGGATTACAAATTCCTAACTCATTTCGTAGATAGTTAAACCTCTCCTTATCAAGTGGTTTAGTAAAAATATCAGCAAGCTGTTGCTCAGTATTAATGTACTGAATATCAACATTGCCATTTTGCACATTGTCACGAAGAAAATGATGTCTCAACTCAATATGCTTAGATCTTGAGTGATAGACAGGATTTCGTGATAAATTAATTGCACTTGTGTTATCACACATTATTGGTATACTATCAAAGTGAAGATCGTAATCTTCAAGTTGTTGCCGCATCCAGAGCAACTGGGCACAGCAACTAGCTGCTGCGACATATTCTGCCTCTGCTGTAGATAAAGCAACCGATGTCTGCTTTTTAGAGAACCAGGAAATCAACATATTTCCTAGTAATTGACAAGTACCAGATGTACTTTTTCTATCAATGCGACATCCAGCATAGTCGGCATCTGAATATCCAATAGGATCCAGCAATAATCCTCTCTGATACCACAGGCCTAAGCTAACAGTTCCTGCGAGGTATCGGAAGATCCTCTTAACTGCAGCAAGATGTGACTCTTTTGGAGCAGATTGATATCTAGCGCACAAGCATACGCTGAACATGATATCAGGTCTCGAAGCAGTAAGATAGAGTAATGATCCTATCATGCTCCTATATAATTTGGAATCAACTTCCTTTCCATCCTCATCTTTCTCAATTTTGGTATTACTACCAATCGGAGTTGACAGAGGTTTAGCATTCTCAAGATTAAATTTCTTGAGCAACTGTTTGCTGTATTTTTCTTGATGGATAAAGATTCCATCTTTGGTTTGTTTGATTTGAAGTCCAAGAAAGAAGGTTAGTTCTCCCATGAGACTCATTTCAAATTCTCCTTTCATTAGATCAGAGAATTCGGTACATAATTTTTCATTAGTTGAACCAAATATAATGTCATCGACATATATTTGAGCAACTAAAAGATCAGCATCATGTTTCTTAAGAAACAAGGTTGTATCTATTTTTCCACGCTTGTATCCTTTCTCGATGAGAAAAGAACTAAGCTTTTCGTACCATGCTCTTGGTGCTTGCTTAAGCCCATACAAGGCTTTAGAAAGCTTATAAACATGATTACGATACTTTGGGTCGGTGAATCCAGGAAGTTGTTCGACATACACTTCCTCTTTTAGATCACCATTAAGGAATGCACTTTTCACATCCATTTGAAATAACTTAAAGTCATTATAGCAAGCATATGCTAAGAGTAGACGTATTGCCTCAAGACGTGCTACAGGAGCAAACGTCTCATCATAATCTATACCCTCTTCTTGAGAGTAACCTTTTGCTACAAGTCTAGCTTTGTTTCTCACAACATTTCCAGACTCATCAAGTTTATTACGATAAACCCATTTTGTTCTAATAATGGAACGATCATTGGGTCTAGGTACTAAACTCCAAACTTTGTTTCTCTCAAATTGGTTCAATTCCTCTTGCATTGCAAGAATCCAATTGGGATCATCAAGCGCATCATCAATGCCTTGAGGTTCATCTTGAGAGATAAAAGCAGAGTGTTCACAGTACAGGCTTGCTGTATGTCGGGTTCGCACTCCTGTGTGCAATGATCCTATTACTTGGTTAATAGGATGCCTTTTCTTATATAAAGAAGGAACACGTTCCTCTATTTGTATATCCTGGAAGCCACCAGAAGCATTTTCAGTAAGTGCAGTAGGCACTTGCTGTACATCTGCTACAGTGTTTCCGTTCGGATTATGTTCAGCAATCGTTTGCTGTGATGTTTCATTTGATACTGTTGTTGAGGATTGTGCTGCTGCATCCACAGCAACTTCCTCCTGTGTCGGAGAATCATCAACCTTAACATTGATAGACTCTTCAACAGTTAGAGTTCTTTTATTAAAAACTCTATATGCTTTGCTCGTTAGGGAATATCCTAAGAATATGCCCTCATCAGATCGAGCATCAAACTTTCCGACACCATCTTTGATGGGTCTCAAGATATAGCACTTGCTTCCAAATGGATAAAAGTATGAGATATTAGGCTTTCTGCCTTTATATAACTCATAAGGAGTTTTACCTAATGAGTGTCTCAAATGAATACGATTTGAGATGTAGCATGCTGTGCTTATAGCTTCAGCCCAAAGATTTTTAGCAACCTCACTTTCCAGCAACATGGTTCTCGCCATGTCTTGTAAGGTTCGATTCTTTCGCTCTACAACTCCATTTTACTGTGGAGTGTATGGAGCAGAGAAATTATGGTTAATACCATATTCTTCACAAAATGAAGCAAAGTCATGGTTTTGAAATTCGGTACCATGATCCGTTCTTATACTTCGTAGAGAAACACCTTTCTCATTTTGAAGTTGTTTGACTAACGTTTCAAAGGTTGCAAACGCATCACTCTTGTGGGCTAAAAATTTAACCCAAGTGAATCTGGAGAAGTCATCTACCACAACTAATCCATAACGTTTTCCTCCAAGACTTTGAGTTCTTGTTGGACCAAATAAGTCCATATGAAGTAATTCAAGCGGAGTCTTGCTTGAAATCATATTCTTGCTTTTAAAAGATACCTTTGTTTGTTTGCCAATAGCACAAGCATTACATATCTTGTTATTGTCAAACTTGATTTTAGGTAATCCCTTAATAGCATCTTTTCTGGCTAGTTTGGACAACAAGTCATAGTTTGCGTGTCCCAACCTTCGGTGCCAAAGAGTTGCTTCATCCTTAATGGACATGAGACAATTTTCTCCAGCGGAGATGTTCTTAAAAGACAGGATATAGATGTTTTTCTTGCGTTCACCAATGAAACACGTAACATCATCCCGTGAAACAGTACATGTTTTCTCATTGAAGGCAACATGATAGCCCTTATCACACAATTGACTAATGCTAATCAAATTGTGCTGAAGTCCTTTGACATAGAGAACTCCTTCAATGGTGAGGGAGTCAGAACAGCAAATGGTTCCTGTTCCTTTAAAAATCCCTTTTCCATTATCACCAAAAGTGACAGCACCACCATCCTGGAAAACCAGTGTGGAGAATAAGGAGACATCTCCTGACATGTGCCTCGAACAGCCACTATCTAAGTACCATACATGGTCCTTAGCGATGGACTTGAAGCATCCCTGAAATAGAGAAAGAACTTAAGTGAGTCGTTCTTTCCATTTGACAATAGAACCATCAACTTTAGAAGAAATGCCACGCATATCATTTCGTCGCACATGGCAATTTTTAATGAAATGATCTGGCCTTCTACAGTAGTAGCAAAGTCTAGGTAGCCTTTGAATAATATAATGAGACTCGCCATTCCTAACATGAGGAGGAACATATTTCCCATGATGTGAATGTTTCTCATTTCCAGGAGCATGCATCTCATGCATACATAAATCAGTTTTGTTGTTCACAGCATCAAGTTGCTGCTGCAATTCCTCAATCTTTGATTTGGATTCAGAAAGCTTCTTTACCGCTTTCTTAGCCTTTGCTGATAACTCTTCCTTAAGAGAAGCGTTCTCAGCACTCAAGAATTTATTTTCCTTCTTAAGGGCTTTATTGTTTGCGGATAAAGACTCAATTTTATCATAGAGTTCAGAGAAAAGATTTTCAATATCTTCAGCAGATAGATCAGAAGGTGAGAAAGCGTTTACCTTCTCAGTTTCAGCATCAGTTTGCGCCATATAGCAAATGTTTGCTGTTTCGTCATCCTGATCTGATTCCTCATCACTATCACTCCAAGATGCCATCATGGCATTTTTCTTGTATTTTGAAGATTTGCCCTTCTCATTCAAAAGTGGGCAATCTGGTCGCATATGACCAGGTTTGTTGCACTCATAGCATACACCACCTTTACTTTGGTGTGGTTTAGTATTCTTCTTTTTAACATCTCGCTTTCCCTTAAAGCGATTCTTGCGAAGATACCTTTTGAATTTCCTTGCCATCAAGGAGACTTCATCCTCAGAATCAGATGAAGATTCATCCTCAGATTCATCGGATATTTCGACATTTCCTTTAAAAGCAACAGCATTGGATTTCTTTTCTTCAGCAAACTTGTTCTCATTCTCATAAGCGACAAGAGAACCAAGTAGCTGTTGAAGACTTAAGCTCGTTAAGTCCTTTGCTTCTTCGATTGCCGTTTTCTTGGCTTCCCAAGTTTTAGGCAAAGAGCGAAGTATCTTTCTGACCAACTCAGAATTAGAAATAGTTTTGCCAAGAGATTCCATGGCATTAGTGATTTCGGTGAGTCTATCAAACATTTGATTTATTGACTCATCCTTTTTCATCTTGAATGCTTCGTATTGAGTTACTAATGCATTCACTTTGGATTCCTTGGCTTGTTCTGTTCCATCATAGATCAAGGCAAGTCTATCCCACATTTCTTTCGCCGTCTTACAAGTAGAGACGCGATTGAATTCGTTTCCAGCAAGAGCGCACACTAAATAGTGCCTTGCTTTAGTATTGAGAGAAATAGTTCTCTTCCTTTCATTTTCATGCCGAATGTCGTTCGGATTAGGTGGAGGAACTATTAGATCTCCTTCCATAATAATATGCCAGCAATCGGCTTCTTTTGCTCCAATGAATAACTCCATTCTCATTTTCCAATATGAGAAGTGTTGTCCTACAAAGAGCGGTGGACGTTCGGTCGAATGACCATCAGTATAGAGCATTGACATTCTGTTCAGTACTCAGCATCACCTTACTGTGCTTAATGTAAGACTGTCAGCAACAAGCTGTTTTGGTTCAGCAACAGAGTTCTGTACTAGCAATCACACAGAAAGCTTTCCAGCAAACCCGCTCTGATACCAATTGTTGGATCGTTCAGGAACACTAAGAGGGGGGTGAATTAGTGTTTATAACTTTTTCGCCCTTTCTCAGTGTCAGCGGAAGCGTACTGTATCACAGCAGAACGTTTCTCAGAATGAGAACTGCTTTGCTGTAACCGTTACGACTTAATCGTTGGATTCTCGTACTAGTGTTTACGCGATCGTAAGGGACACAGTAGTTTATAGTGGTTCGGCCTTAATCGACCTACGTCCACTTTCCACCGTAGAGGTGATTCCACTATTTGAAAATAATGGGTGCAAAGAGCCCTTGCACTAGGCGTAAGTTTTTCTCACAAAGTGAGATTTAGAATCCCGTACAACAGATGATCACTCCTGGCAACGGTCAGCTCCTCACACAGTGGACGTCTGCTCGTGTCCAGCAGAATGATGCTCACGCTCAGCAGTTGATTGCTCAAAGGATTCGCACACAGCTCGTTGTCGCTTAATATAAACCTGACTATCAAAGCAGAGAGACAACGTTGTGTTAGTATATAAATCCTCACAGATAATTCCTTACAGTGAAGAATGACTTCTCAGAGAGCAGCCCGTTTCTGCTTCACAGCGAAGGAATGCTTCGGCACTTGTTTGCTCAGAAGAGGATTTCCACAAAGATTTCGTCCCTTCTCAGGATGATCCTGTCTATAAACGCAAGAGAGACAACCACAAAGTTGATCAAATAGATCACCACAAAGATCACGAAGAGAAGAACCACAAAGATCACAAAGAGAACCACAAAGATCACAAAGAGAACCACAAATACCACTTAGAAGGTATCCGTCCTACACTCAGTTCGGACGTGCACGGTTACCACAGTCGTGACTCACTGCACTGCACACCCAGTGCCTAGGGTGGAATTTTCCGATCCGTTGGCTTCCACGCAACCTGCTTTACTAACCCTCTGTATCAGGCGTTCAAGACTTCTGCACAGCACCCCTGTGCTCGGGAGGAACTCTTTTCACTCCGGCGGCGTTCCCACCTCCTGCTCTACCCTGCAGGCACGAGACTTCTGGCGCGCACCCGCAAGTGCGCGTCTAACTGCTCAAACTCCGTAGGCTCGAGACTTCCCTGCGAAAAGACACGACAAGAACGGCTTCTTGCCGATGGGTCAGCAACCGGTTACTGCAATCAGCACAGGTATTCACTTAGCTTCCCTCAGACGATTCGCCGGCTGCTCGTTTGAACGCACCGAGGACACCTAGTCCCTCTCACGACGATCAAGGAATCTGAACTCAGCCCCTTGACACCCTCGCACGCAGTTTGCGAGCAATAAGAACCAGGAGACACTTAGCACCTTCCGCTCTCCGTCGACCACTTAGACCACTCAGACCACTCAGCCACTCAGCCCACTTAGAAATCGTTCGAAAACGTTGTAGAATTATGTGAGGGTCGTCTGGTATAAAAAGGAACGAAACAAATAATCGATTTCCCAAAAACGAATAATTTGTTTCCTAAAATCAGAATACAGGAAGCTGTAATCGTGGATCAGCAACAGGATGCTCAACGGTCATAATGACCAAGAAGGGAAGGAAATCTTTGATGATATTCCTTGCACGTATAATCTTATCAGATAATGATTATCAGAATCAGATAATATATTTAATTATTAAATATAATTAGACTGCAATAAGCAAATCTGGAATAATAATTATTCTTTCATCAGCGCAATAACGCAGAATAGTTTTGCTGTAATGCAGCAAGGTCTTTCTTAAGTGTAACGATACATTGCTTAGGTTGCAGCGTAACATTGCTGCAGGATAACATTGCTGCAGGATATCCAAGAAATATTTTGTTTCCAAAATTAAACTTGGAAAGCTAATCTCGCAATATTTAAATGCCTAAACATTTATAATGAGATTATTAAGCCAGATTAAATGAACTTGGACACTCAGACGAATATTCTGAATTAGCCCAAAATAAAATGTGAATATTAGAAAATATGTTTTCATATTTTCAATGTTTGTGCGTAAAATCACAGTAACATTTTATTGTAACGCAGCAAACTGTAATTGTTGCTTGCTGTGATTCAACAACACATTTCTCAAGCTCATCACTGAGAATAAGCGAAGTGTTTCAGCGACTAGCTTCTCAAGCTCATCATCAAAACCAGGACTAACACTTCCCCTCCTCTGTTACGTCCGTGCTGCGTGTGTTCTTTTCAGTGACTTGAGCTGTCGTTTTCTTTGTTTGTTTTTCGGGTTCTGGCACTGTTTGATCCGCAGGATGATGGAAACACAGTAAGGTTGGGAAGAGGAGGTGGGAATCAGCTGATGTGCGACAGAGGAGGGGGTGAAGTGTGGGGGCATGGGAGTTGTGTGGAGAACTGGGGAGATTCGGACATCGCAGCCTAGAATGGCCAACACACGGACACGTCTACTGCTGTGGACACTGAGGACAGGAACCATGTAATGTCATTGCCACCCTTGCCCTTTTCGTTTTTTTCTATCCCCATCTTTTACCTGGTTTGTGTGTTTTGTTTGTAGTATGGTGATGGTGAAATGGTTTGTTGAATTGTTTCTTTGATATTAGGGTCGTGGTGCTAATTGGTGACAAGTATTTGGTTCATCGGCTGTATTGTGTGGCGCCATCTCGGTTTGAATTTTTGCAAGCCTGGATTTTGTTACATAACATGTCAGAAGTTAAATATATGGACTGACCTTTGATATCCTGCAGTCTTGGGTTGCAACTCCGGGTGCAACTCATGGCAGTTGACTCTGTGGATCAATCAAAGATGAAAATGGGCGATGTTAAAGCATTTGACGGCCTTTGTACTAATGGAGGGCTAGTTGTTGTCCTAATTTTTGGGATTTTGGTTGCAGATCCTCCGCAGATTATCACAAAACGGAGAAGCTGGGTGGAAGAGTAGTCTCAGAAAGAAGGTTATTTTTTTCAAATGCAGTTTTGTCGTGTGCTCGAGTTTAGATTTGTCCAAACCCATTTGGCATGCATCTGAGCATTCACAATGTCCCGTTTCTTCTAGAGCTTGGGGCAAGTCTGTTTCTGACATTGTATTTTGACAAATATATTGGTAAAATAGAATGATGTATCAGGGGCCGAGGCCGATGGGTTTGACATGTCAGTTGTTGCTTACTTGCAGTGTTTATGTTGATTTTTTTTTTTTTTGTCTTCGTTAGGCCTATGTTCAGCAACTTGAGAACAGCAGGTTGTGCCTAGTACAGTTGGAACAAGTGCTTCTCCGAGCTCACCTGCAGGTGTTTCAAAGTCTTCCATCTCCTTTCAAGTTATGGCCAGGCATCTATAGGTTTTGTGGACTCCATGTATGCTTATTATTGCCTGTTCATTTCGATGCAGGGTGTTCTTGTTGGTTCTGGACATTCTGCCGATTACGGTCCATCTGTCATGGGCAATGGTGTGGATGGGATACATCAATTTTTTCCCTTTTTCTCAACCATATTCCCTTGGTCTGTTCAATTTGGTGATGATCTTTATTAATGTTTTCAGGAGCTATAGTGTTTGACGTGGAGCATGCACGTTGGCTTGAGGAACATTGGCATCTAGTTGACGACCTTTCCGGGCTTAGTACCCAAATGAACGACAGTGAGCTACGCATAATCGTGGATGATGTGATGATTCATTATGACGACGTATTAAAACTGAAGAAAGTCACTATGAAGGCCGATGTGTTTTACGTCCTATCTGGTATGTGGAAGACACCCACCGAGAGATGCTTCATGTGGCTGGGAGGTTTCCGCTCTTCTGAACTCCTCAATGTGATGGCATTGTTGTTTGCCTCTAAGGGAGTTCATGAATTATTGTATCTCTGTTTTCTCAGTAGTTTTCCATTCAGATTATCGGAAACCAGCTTGAGCCTTTAACGGAGCAGCAAGTAATGGGCATCTGCAATCTGCAGCAGTCCTCTCAACAGGCAGAGGATGCATTGTCTCAAGGAATGGAGGCCTTGCAACAATCACTTGGATACTCTTTCCTCTACCAACCTCTGTACTTCTGTCGGCTCCGGCAATGTTGCCGACGTCATGGTTCAGATGGCTATTGCGATGAGCAAGCTTGCAACTCTTGAAACCTTCCTCCTTCACGTGCTTTCTTTATCCAAATGCTCATGCCCCAGATTACTCTATAACTGACCAATTATTTGCCCTGTTGTGCTGTCTTGCGGATTTCCCGACTATTCTTTTCGCACACAGGCTGACCTATTGAGGCAGCAAACGCTACAACAGATGCACTGGATTCTGACAACACGACAGGAGTCTTATTTCCTCCTCGTCATCAATGGCTATGTCTCTCGCCTGCACGCACTGAGCTCATTGTGGTTAGTACACCCCAAGGACTAACTTTTTTCTGTTCTCAAACTCGCCTTGCTTACCGACAACTAGCGCCCAAGCTTAGAATTAGAATCAAATATATAGTTATGCTCTCAATCCATTTTGCGAGGAAGCACGCTGGGTACGTCTTTCTTCAACTTGTAACTGGGCGATTCTTGACTGCTGATTGGGGAAAACTGGTAAGAGTGCCTGGTGCTTGCATACAATTGGAACAGTCTCCTCTTCCGGCATGTTTTGTATGCTTGTACATGATTAATTTCAAGATTAGCTACGCCTCGTAACTGCATAGGACTTGTCCTCTTCCCATGTTTGCACATTAGGTTCGGCCCCCTTTAGGGCTTCTGTTGCCGCTCAAATGAGTGGTTTTAGTCTATTTCTTTTTAGGTGTAATTGGTTGGGTAAATGTAATGGTGAGACTTTAGGTTATCAAAGGGTAGGCAATGACTCGAATACAAGCGTGCATTAGTCATGGGTCAAATGCTCAGCATTTTGATTAGGAGATTAGTTTGGTTTTAGAGGAGTCCTCAAATGGGATTAACTAGGTGGATTGATGTCTTGCGCTAAAAGAGTCAACCCTGCATCAGAGGGCTTATTTTGCTGTCTTAGAAGTAATTAAAAATGACCTGTGGAGCTGGTTAGCCTTGTCCTCCAGCCATATATAAAAGATCCAAAGGCAAAGCGATCCATTCCGCTGCTGATTGTTTGACTTGAACATATAGTTTCATTGGCTTGCTACTCACTGTGATCGTTCTGAAAGAACAGATTACGGACTCTAATCGTCCGTCTTATCATTGGCTTATGAACAGGCCTAGTCGAATAAATTTAACCATCTAATTACTTGTTTTCTTTGTTATTATATCGGTCGACCAACTGTACTGGTCGCGGCAGTTAGCATTTGGCCGATGAGCATTTCAATCCTGCAGTGAATGAGGAATCAAAAGTCTGCCCTACTTGCTTGTAGGCGCCCTTCCTCTGATTGTTCCTTCCTGCATATTTTACAACAGTTCGATAAAAGATATTAGGGCAGCCGATTGGAATAATCTCTTAGATTAATTACTCTCGGGAATGATTTCCACACACCTGGATGTCCTCCTCTTCGTGATATGCCCGCGGTCGGAATGAAAACCCCAGTACCATTGACGTTCCTCGGCACGTCCACTTGCAAAGTCAGCCCCTTGCCGGCATGGATCTTCTTGATGACATCTAAGCAGCAAGGAAGCTGCCTTGCATTAGAGCCATGGACTGCC